>OY723397.1:23018516-23031016 GCA_963210295.1 Ophion ellenae | reverse complement strand
ACATATATTTTACATATATATATATATATATATATATATATATATATATATATGTGTGTATGTATATGTATATGTACCAAACATACATACGTATATTTTAACGTGCGTCGCCACGACGAGAAGGGTACGCTCGTATATAAACGCTAACGGAGGCTTAACGCCGGGCCACGAGCGCGTAGCGCCCGAGTCGAGGCCGACACAACGCTGCGCACGGGCACCACGAGCGAATGTGTTCCCTCCCGTAGCTCTTCGAATACGCGACAATCTTACTCGCGAGCAACCCTCCGCGCAATATCAACTCGTTATATGATCATTCTTATTTTGTCTATTTTGTCTAATTATAGTTAATTTTTATTTTTCACTTTTGGTGGAAACGTTTTTTTTTTTTTCAAATTCATTTATCGCGGGTGTGATAGACGCGATGTAAAGATCGCGTTGAACGATCGACGAGTGCTTCGGTTACACGCGAAGTGATTGGCAATTTGAAATGCGGACTGCCCGAGAACGGGAGAGCGCCGGAAGTCGCTGGTACAAAGCTCGTCCGCGGGGAATTCGAGTCGATGGTGGAAATGTGCGCGAATCCACGTGACAGCGCGAGTGCGACGAGTAGGAATAGTGCGTTATTTTAAATTTCATTTTATTTTGTTTTGTTTTATTTTATTTTTAATTTATTTTATTTTTATTTTGATTTTATTTTGATTTTTATTTTATTTTTATTTTTATTTTTATTTTATTTTATATTTATTATATTTTTATTTCATTTTCAATTTTATTTTTCATTTATTTACTTATACATATAGATATACAGAACTCCGAAAAAAGTCACCCCCGAGACCTACCCCTCTTTCTCTCTTTCTCCGTCTTTCTGCAGCCGCAGAAGTTCACACGAAAGCTCCTCGTCCAGCGAAGCCCGCAATTCCGCGAGACCACGCGCTGTCAAAGAATCAAAAAGAAAGTCGATGCCCAATTCACGTGAAAAAAATCGAAAAAAGAATCTTCTCTCACAGTCCACCGAAAAACCCAAAAAAAAAAATATTACACGGTCCACCAAAAAACCGAAAAAATATCCTCTCTCGGTTCACCAAAAAATCGAAAAAAAACCTCTCTTACGGTCCACTAAAAAACCGAAAAAATCAGGTATCGGTCCACCAAAAATGGGAAAAAAAATCTTCTCTCACGGTCCACCAAAAAACCGAAAAAAATCCTCTCTCGTTCCGCCAAAAAATCTTCTCTCACGGTCCACCAAAAAATCGAAAAAAATCGCCTCTCGGTCCACCAAAATATCGAAAAAAAATCTTCTCTCACGGTCCACTAAAAAACCGAAAAAAAAATCCTCTCTCGTTCCACCAAAAAACCAAAAAAAAAATCCTCTCTCGGTCCACCAAAAAAGCGAAAAAAAAATCAAGTCTTTGAAATAGAAAATTTCAGGCTCTGTCCGAGACCTTGCTGGGACTTTCTCGTTTGTGAATTTAATTCAGCGGCTCTTCGTTCCCGCGTACGAAAACAAACGCCTTCCGAAAATTATTTCCAGCCAGATTATTCGCCGATTATTTTGCCAGTGTTCGTGAGCCCGTAGGAAACGTAGCGAGGATTTTCGAATCGTCGATATCGAGGATCGAGATCTTCGCAGCTGGCTACGCGCCACGTCCAATAACTTTACCCTCGTCATCCCTCCCTCGGAGCTCCCGTACCGAGATTCTTCCATTTTTATAAATATTCCGTGCTTTTTTTTTTTTTTCTTTTTTCTTTCCTGTCTCGCCAGACGTCGATCAGACGCATCGCGGATTTAATAATCCAGACATTTTTACCCCCATCGACGCGATGCTCCATTTGTTCCAGAAATCGAGGAATAAGAAAAATAGACCGAGAGAGAGGGGGAGGGAGAACGAGAAGGAATGATAAACGTGCTGTGCCGACAGACGCGGGTCTGGATCAATCTCGAGTGGTTGTTTTTGATAGCGACTATATAAATCGACGATCGCGGGAGAAAAAAACCTCTCGAACTGTCGGAGATCAAACAGGATCGTTGGGCATTTATATATATGTATATATGTATATATATATATATATATATATATATATATATATATATATATATATATATATATATATGTATATATATATGTATATATATATATATATATATGTATATATATATATATATGTATGGATGTATGTATATATATATGTACGTATATATATATGCAGCATTGAAAACAAATTATGTACGAAAAAGTCAACCTGACCAAATCAAAAATCAAAAATGTTGAGAAAATTATATTATCATGATGTCTATTGGCGTGGAAAAAATATTGACGGAAAATCGAAAAAAAAATTGAAAGTCGTTTGAGCACTACCTAAAAAAATATTTAGGCCTCTCCAATTTTGTATGATTTACTTTTTCATAACGTAGTAACATTTTCCGTTGAGTATCGCAAAAAAAAAAATTAACCACCCTAATATATATATATATATATATATATATATATATATATATATATATATATATATATATATATATAGTTGTTATTATTATATATAAATGTGTGTATATATATGCCCCCCGTGAATACGGTAACCCACTCGAAAAAAGCGCGTGTCCATCTGTACATATATTCGTGCGCACTTGAGATAGGCAAAGAGAGAAAGAGGGGAAAAAAGCCCTTAAAGAATTCTGGACCGGCACTCATCTCGTCCGAAATCGAGTAGTTTATTTTAAAACCAGAAATTTCGAGGGTCTCGCGGTAGCCGAAAAAGTGGGACGAGGAGCGAAAGAAATTGTCGAGGCCCATGATCAGTGGCTGGTCTTCCGAACAGTGGACGGGGGCAAAGTGATACATTTTTTACGCTTTTCATAGGGTGAGGAGTGGAAAAGAAGAAGAAAAACAATTAAAGACTAAAGAAGAAGAATATTGTGGAGTCAGGACGCCGTTTGGGTTTGTTTGGGTTTGTTTGGGTCAGTCGATGATTGTGATGACCAGTAATGGCTTCGAGATCGTGCCTGGGGCCAATATGCTGGCTCCTGATTTTCACCACGAGATGGAGCCTCACCACCTCCCTCGGCAAAACAATAAAAACCGTACGACTTCCGGGTGGATTCATGGAGATCGTGCAGGAGGAGGCTTGCTCGGATTCACTTTTTCGGCTCACCTGCCGATCCCTCAGAGCTTTCGTATTCGTGCTCGAGGCCGAATATCGCTCGGACGACACGCGAGCCTGCGGCTACGATCTCGCCAAAGTGCGGGGAAATTTCGAACGAACCCGCGGCGTGGCCGTCAGGAAGAACGGGAGGGTGACCGTGCCGCGAGACGCGACCAAGCAGGTCGTACTGCGCGGCAATTATCTCGATGACGAGGACCAGGACGATGACACCACGAGGATCGACCTGAGAAATTCCTTCAACCGAAGGTTCGTGCATTTTTCTCTTTCTTATTCCCTTTTTTCCATTTAGCCGAGTGGATTTTAGACGGTGGGCAAAAACTCCGTGATATTCGTAATCGGCAGAAAAATCCCGTTCGATAGAGTCCCAACATGTGAGGGAAGGGAAAAAAAATATTCCGACCTTTTTGGCCATTTTTTGGAATCGCAAAAATGGAGAAATTTCAAACGACTGTGGCGTCGGTTCTGTTTGAGTTACCGAGGCTTGTTGGGGGAGTTTTGAAAAGGATTTTGGTAGACTTGGAGAATGGCGTTGGTTTCATCCCGATACCTGGATTTAACTCTTTTGGAAAGTCCACTCGAAAAATGGCCGAAAAAGAAACAAAGGGCTCGTATGGAAAAATTCGCAAAAATCGATGTTCCGTCTTTGAAATTCTGCCAAAAATCGAAAAATCATCGGAGCTCGATGAACCAAACGGCATTTCAAAGAGAAAACGATAACGAAGAGGATAAGCATGGAATGGAGTTTCAAATCCAAACACAAAAGAAATTATCGCCGATTCAGTGAAGCTACTTTTTTTTGCCAAGATGCAAAAGAAAGTGGTCAGCAAATGTTTTTTCACAAGTCAATATGGATGTGTTTTTATTCTCTGAATACGAATTTATCATTAAGTTCCCTCAAAACCCGCAATTTTCATTGAAAATCGGCGAAAATGTTAAGATTAAAAATCAGCACGCGTTTTTTGCATTTTCACGGCGTAATTTTGATCTTTGGACAAAAACTCCCCGATATTCGCAATCACCGGAAAATTTCCCATCTGACAGGCGGGTAAAACATGATAAAAATCGAACAAAAAAAATTCGACTCATTTGGCCTGATCCATGACGTACATCGAGGTCTCACCGTCATTCCCAGGTTTCCCCGAACTTCTTTTCCGGGGCCGTGCAAACAAATACTCGAACAGACGTAGTGCGTGTATGAAAAATGGTAACGAGATGAGTCGTTTCCGTGTCTGCAAATACATATATATACAGGGTGTCCCCCTTATCTCTGCCACCCGAAATAACTCGGCAATTATCGACGTCACAAAAAAATGTTCCAGACAAAAGTTGTACGGTGTGAAGGGGGGCCATCAAATGCGACCAAATTCCTTTGTCTCGGTGGAGGCGCTGACGCACTGTGAAGGTCACCTCTACTCTTTTAAATGGAGCGGGACATTTTTTTCAACCAACTTGTGGAGCACCTCAAGCCGCATAAAAAACATTAGGAGGTCAAAGTCGTTGAAGGTCATTCAAGGTCACCTGTTCAATTAAAATACAAATCCAAATATCTCAGATCACTACCAAATATTTGGTAGTGATTCGAGATATTTAGATTTGTATAATCGATACTGACCTTTAATGACCTTGAACGACTTTGACCCCCGAATGTTTTGTATGCGGCTTGGGGTACTCCACAAGATGGTAGAAAAAAAATGTACGATTCCATTTAAAAAAGTGGAGGTGACCTTCACTGTGCGTCAGCGCCTCCAGCCAAGTAAACAAAAATTGGTCGCATTTTTCACCCCTTCAAACCGTACAACTTTTGTCCGAAACATTTTTTTGTGACGTCGATAATTACCGAGTTACTTCGGGTGGCAGATATAAGAGGGACACCCTGTATATACTCATTTTATTTTCGGAAAAATGCATGTCCTCCCACGCGATTTCTCGCTCGGATCAGTACACGGCTACGTGTTTATAGTATCGCGTGAGAGCTTTATCTCACCGATTGCTTCCGCTTTTTGATACATCGCTTTGTCAATCGACAATCTCAAGAAAAAAAAAAAACAACCACTATTCACCGTCTGTGCGAAACGACCGATCATAGGTCTCTCAATTTTTCTATTTTTCTCTTTATTTTTTCGGAATTTCGAAGCCACCACGCGTAATAACGAGATCTCGAGCAGATCGGGCAAATTTCCTCTAATGCTCTGTGCGGTCACCCCAGTCTCCGTGCGCTGCCGTAACGCGATATCCTTGCGCAGTTCGTTCGAAAAAAAAGCAACGAATACACTCGAGCTTCCTGATTACTCGAGTTACTCTCGCGACAATGAAGAAAGAACGAACAAAAAGCTCGCCTACTACAATCGAAGAATCCAAACGAAACAAAACAAACCCCAAACTGCACCACCAAAAGTGCACGAACAGACAGGCGAAAAATGCTAAAGAAAAAAAAAAACAATGACGGAAAAATCAAAGAAAGAAAAATCGAAGAAAAAAACAAAGAAAGAAAAATCAAAGATAAAATAACAAAGAAAGGAAATTCAAAGAAAAAAACCAAGAAGGAAAAATCAAAGAAAAAAAAACAAAGAAGAATATCAAAATTCAAATCAAAGTACTGGGAAGAATAAATTTTGAATTGGACGGACAAAGGACGGCGCGCGAGGAAACGAGATATAGGCAGAAATTAAAAAGTATCAAAAGCCTCGTCGTGCGAGCACGCGCGATGACGACGAGGCAGCGAGGGGTTGAAAAATCGCAACCCCTCGGTACGATTGAATCGCCAACCCTCACCCTTAGTGCAGCCCCCCCCCCCCCGCTCTTCACAACCCCTTGGCAAAGCGCTCAACGAACACTCGCGTGAATCTCGTAATTGCGTTTGATTCGAAATGTGTTTTTTTTTTATTTTTTTTTTCGGCACTGCACACTCGCCAACAGGGGAGCCTCTCTCTCCCTCTCCTGTACGGGGATATGAGTGAGAGAGAGAGAGAGAGAGAGAGAGAGAGAGAGAGTGACGTCAAAAAGCTCATGTTATTATTATTATTATCATTATTATTCAATCAAAATAGACAATTAAAGCAATCAAAATGGACGCATTCGGGTAATCGAAGGGAAATATCCGGCATTGCGGGGGAATGTAATTTAATTTGTACTCGTTTCTTTTTTGTCCAACAAAGGTGCTCGGGTCATCATCACTGTCGCGTCAGTCTCGCGGAAAATCATCCCGGTGCAGCCGGCTGGAATCCGGCCACGCTGCGCCTCAAGTATGCCTGCATTCCCGGTAATACGAGATTTTCTTTTTTTATCGTATTTTTGTTTCTATTGTATTTTTTATCATAATTTTTTATCTTTGAAATTTTAATATTAAATATAAAATAATATAAAAACACTTTTGAAAAATAGACATATGTATGAAATGAGTATTTTTTATATTTCCGGAAAAAGTGTTCTATTAAAAAATTGATTCATTTGAAAATAGAAAATAAAAAAGTAGAAAAAAATGTCAAAATGTTAAACGTCTGCATTGTGTATACTATTTTATTTTATATATTGCTTAAATGTATTGAAAAATAAATTTATAAATATATTTACAATATATTTTACTTCATATATATATATATATGTATGTATGCATACAGGGTGTCCTGTTATGAATGGATAATCCTGCAACTGTCGATAGATCCTGTCGATGTCCTACTATATGCTGGAATTTTTCAGTTTAGCAAAAGTCTCATGCTTTTGACATAAAAATCATCTGCTTTTGGTTTTTCGCATGCTATTTCGACAAATGTTAACTTTTTTACCTGCTTTTTTTAATGCTCATGGTTATTTGTTTTATCTAGAAAAGTCTTCTTTTTAACCTTAAATGTTAAGGCGTTACCCCCACTTGTAGCGCAGAAAAAGGCCTTTTTCATGAATTTTTTAAAAGAAAACTACAAAACTTTTTTAATCGATCAATATACCATCTTAAAGAACACATCTTGAAGAACTTTCAGTAATTTTTTTATTGAAAAATATTACATTGTTTAGTGGCAAATGGCCGTCAACGAAATAATGTTTTTATATACACGGTTTGCGGTGACCAACATTGCGGCGAAGTGGATCATCTGAAAAAAATATGCGGCTGGATTTAGTCAAATATAAGTATAAACTAGTCTTTAATCGAAGGATTTTAAAAAATATTCATTTTTCACAAAATGGCGGACAGTCAAAGTTAATGGTTCGATTTTAACGAAAAAACGGCCGTTTTTTGGCTATAAAACGGCCATTTTTTTTTCGAAAAAAAAAAATCGAACGATTAAAGACTTCATTTTTATGTATTAAATAAGCCTGCAAAATTTCAAGAAGATCGGTTCATTAGTGTTCGAGTAATCTTGGTCACCGACTTCAGAAATGCCATTTTGAGAAAAACGCGTTTAAAGTTTCTCTTTCAACGCTCTTTCAGCGCGGATTCTTCTCTTTCAACGCTCATATCTCAATCAATTTTGTTCGGATCGACTTGAAATTTTCAGGACATATTCTCAGAAACTTATACTTCAAAAAAATGCAATAAAAAAAATCGATTTTTTCAAAATCGCAAGTGGGTGTAACCCCTTAAGGAAACTTTATAAGGAAAGATCTTATGCAGAAGTTTCATACAAACGAATTCGAACATCTGACTTTGATAGCCTGCGGTGTAAAAAAAAATGTACTACGCATTTCGTGCCAATTACTTTAAAAAGTTACTTAGTCATTGTCGATTCATATCATTTATGGAAATGGCACGCAGAAAACCAAAAGCAGATGGTTTTTTTTAAATAACATAAAGCCGAAAATATCGAAAACCGTGGAACTTTTACTAAACTGAAATTCCAGCATAGTATAGGATACCATTTGATCCATCAAATGTTGCAGGATTATCCATTTATAACGGGACACCCTGTATACATATACAGGGTGTCCCTCTTATCTCTGCCACCCGAAATAACTCGGTAATTATCGACGTCACAAAAACATGTTCCTGACAAAAGTTGTACCGTGTTAAGGGCCCCATCAAATGCAACTAATTTCTTTTTTCACCTCCACTTTTTTAACCGGAATGGTACATTTTTTTGCAACCATCTTGTGGAGCACATCAAGCATTTCAATCGCTCGGTGGCGCGTGTTCCAAGTTTCCGAGCGCCTCGAAACTTTACACAGATTTTTTTTTTGCTACACCTTGATTATATACACCTTGATACACCTTGTTTTTGGGGTGGCATCGAAATTTTTTATATATATATATATATATATATATATATATATTCCATACCATTTCAACGGTCAAAAAGTTGTGCACTCTAAAAAAAATTGAAATTTTGTCAAATTATTTAATTATATGAAAAAAAAGCGTCAATTTTTTCAAAATTTACAAAAAAATTTATAAATTTATTGAAAAAATATATATATCATAAGAATAAAACAAAGCACAGCTTTGGAACAACAAATCGAGCCATTCTGAAAAAAATAGGTGTTACTGTACCCACTTCAGAGTATTTTCTGGAATTTTTTGAGAGAAATCGAAAGTGACATACCGACCGAAAAAAAAAAATTTGTATAATTTTGGTGAAAATGGGCATTTTTTAAACTCAAAAAATGCAAAACAAAATTTGTTCACAAAGTTCATGTAAATCTGCAACTTTTTTGTCTCAAACAATTTTCTGTTAAATCAAATGCTCACGAGATATAACGGTATTTTGAAAATTTTGAAAAACTCGAGAAAATGCGATCCAAAAATTTTGAAAATATTTACACTGGTTTTTTTTTTCAAATAATTAAATAATTTGACAAAATTTCAATTTTTTTAGAGCGGACAACTTTTTGACCGTTCGAAATGGTATGGAACGCCTCATATATATATATATATATATATATATATATATATATATATATATATATATATATATATATATATATATATATATATATATATATATATATACACACACACATATACAGCTATATCTATGTATGTAAGTATACATGCATTTTTGCCCAACCTGAAAGTTGTCGGAAGCGCCACGTGCGTGATCGTTTCTCAATCAAATGGACAAACCTAGGGAGATTCATATCGCGGTGTATCGCGTGAACAGCTGTAAATTTTTGCGACCAGCGTAAATACGTATATAAAATTATATATATATATATATATATATATATATATATTTCCCAAAATAGCGACCCCTAATACACCTCGAACTCCCTGTCTCGTGGGATTAGCCATTTGCTACGGTTGCACTTTCAAATTCACCCTCTGAGACTCTCCCCCCCCCGCCCCTACGCCTCGCCGTCCTTCTGGTGCATACAAGCCCGACAATTTGGTGGAGCCAAAAGTGCATTTCCGTAAACGCGCGACGCCGGCTCTGGGTGAGACCCTCACTGAATAATGCATCAATATAACAATAATAATAACTCGAAGCTCGGGTAAAAAATCTCACGTGAAAATTCAAAATGAGATACGACTTGTTGGGCTTTTTTTTATTTTTTTTTTTTGTTGACGCGATTTTTCGTTGGCGCGTGATGAAATATGGCCGGAAGAGATCAGGAGAGTGGCATAAACGATGAATTCGATCCTTTGGTGAATAATAATCCGGGTTGATCTCTTTCTCTGGTATTTTGATATTTGTCGTCCTTTCTCTTCCGATTGGTGCCTCACTTCCTCTCTCTCTCTTTCTGTGTGAATCTCGGGGTTGAATAATATCCTCCGATTTCCCCTTCGATGCCCTACTATTCCCCTCATTGCCTCTCTCTCTCTCTCTCTTCTCCTCTCTCTCTCTCTCTCTCTCTCTCTCTCTCTCTCTCTCTCTCTCTCTCTGTTCTCCTCTCCTCTGAGTCTTGTATTAGTCTTTGACCTCTCGACCGCTCGTGCACGGACCATTCCATTGCTTTTTGTAAAATCCTTCTTACAGCACAACCTTTAATCTAAATTAATAAAATTAACGATTTTTAATTGCAATGCCAATTTGTCTAATTTCGGAGTATTTGTTTTTTTTTCAAATCGTGAATTTTAAATGCATTCCCCATTTATCTTAAAACACGTTTATTTTTTATTTCAAATCCTTTCACGAAAGGAAATTCGTTCCCCAATTTTAATTAATGAAAATTAAAAAATTCAATTACCCCATCTTAAAAAATTTCGGAGTATTTTATTCAAATCGTATATTTTCCATTTATTTAAAACACATTCATCATTTATTTCGAATTCCTCCACGAGAAATTCGGCCTTCTGTTTTAATAAATAAAAGCAACAATTAATGACAAAATCGACTTGCGAAATTTCGGAGTATTTTTTTTTTCAAATCGAACATTTTCGATACATTCCCCGTTCATTTATTATTTATTTCAAATCCTTTCACGATAAGGAATGCAGCCCTTGGTTTTGACAAATTAAATTAACAATTTTGAATTAAAATACCATACCTGTAAAATTTTCGAGTCTTTTTTTTCAATTCATACATTTTGAATTTACTCTTCATTTATTTCGGTAAAATAAAATTGCAATTTTTCAATAAAAAAAATATACTTGCAAAATTTCGGAGTATTTTTTTCAAATCGTACATTTTGAATTTTGGTCATTTATTTAAAAAAGCACATTTATGATGAATTTTCGATCCTTGTTCGACCAAAACTTCGAATAAAACTTTTCTCATTATCCTGCGAAAATTCGATCGAGACAAAGCTCTCACTGACGCGATTTGGCACGAAACGTCTCGTGCGTATCCAAAGTCGGCGCGCGTTCGCGAAGCCCTCCCTTCATCCCCGGAGGCTGAACCAGCCGCGGGCGCCGAACTGGAGCAAGGACACAGTTCGTGCCACCACCACGAGAAATCCTCCCTCCCCGTGTCACTCTTACTATTCAACCCTGTAATAGACGAAACTCCAGCGCCCCCGGCCCCCCTGCTCGCCACCCGCCAAATTCAGAGTCGCGATGAGACACTGCGGAAGCACTCGCGTGCTTTTGCCACAGAAAACAACGAGCTTTTCATCCTCGTCGCTGTTGTAGGTGCCCTTTACTTATTTAATAAAAAAAAATCATTTTTCGTCTCTTGCAAATATAACTTTCAATATTATTATTCGTTTTTAATTTTATTTAATTCAAGAAAATAATTTTTTTTGATTTTTTTTTTTGAATTTTAAATTTTCATTTATTTAATTCAAAAAAATATATTTTTCGTCTTTTGCTTATTTTATTTTTTAACAATTTTATGTACAAATAATTCACTGATAATATAACACGAACAAAAATAATCTTGTATAAAAGAGTATGAAAAAGTAAATATATGTATGTGTTTTTTTTTCAAAATACATACTCTTCGGGTTTTTCAAACATAATTTTTCATATTATTTTTCGTCTTTTTGTTGTATCATTTTTATCATGTATTTTACATTATAAAAAATAATATAATACGAAAAAAACATAGTTATATACGAAAAATAAATATATGCATATATATATTTTTAAGTATAATCTTCGATGTTGTTTTTCGTCTTTTTGATGATATTTCGTACAAAAAAAAATAAAAAATAATATGACAATACGACGAAAAATAATATTGTATAAAAGTACTACGAAAAATATTTTTCAAATCAAAGTAAAGAGAACGAGAGAGAGACAGCTCCTCTTGCTCTTTAATTTTCTAAATTGGTGAAAACATTGTTCTACCTCTCATACTATTTAACCCCCATTTTTAATATTATTTTTTGCCTCTTCCGTCCCTTATTGATAATTTTGCCCCTAACTGTTCATTAACAATTATACAATATTTTTAAAAATACAAGGAGAATTTGGCGTTTTTCATTTATTTATTTTCTTTCTTCATGAACGATAGAGGCCGCGGTTTGGCGGTACTGTAACGCCGAGGTGAGGGTGCAAAAGGGCGAAGGTGGCTACATCAAATCGCCGGGCTATCCCCTCTACTATCCCGGCGAATATTCCTGCGGCTGGACGTTCGAGACAATTCCGGGACAAAGGGTCGCCCTCGTTTTTCACGATTTCAGCATACGAGGTGAGTAAATAAAAAAAAAGCACAACATTATTTACAAGCAAATTAAAAACAGTGTCGATTTTTTTTCCCACTGATTATTGCGGTCCTGTCAATTATTTTTTCGCCACCTGGACGTGTGGACAAAATTCGGGGGAAGCTATTTTTATTTTTTCTTTGTCTGCGAAATTATTTCCGGCGATACGAATCTCTCTCTCTCTCTCTCTCTCTCTCTCTCTCTCTCTCTCTTTCTTCCTCTCTCTCTCTCTTCATCTCTCTCTCTCTCTCTCTCTCTCTCTCTCTCTCTCTCTCTCTCTCTCTCTCTCTCTCTCTCTCTCTCTCTCTCTCTCTCTCTCTCTC
>OY723397.1:22760438-23018316 GCA_963210295.1 Ophion ellenae | reverse complement strand
CGCGACGATTATAATAATGTTCGTTTCGATTAACGAATGTTCGCAGCTTCCTCGGCTCTGATAATCAAAACCGAGACGGAGAATAATCATATCTCGAGTTTATCCGGCGACAATATATCGGGCGGTCACACGGGGGTGAGAATCGGACGTGGCGAGGACGCAGTCGCGGACGTAACGGGGCGCGTTATGGATTCGGCGCAGCCAGCAATGATCAAGCAAGCGGACTACGTCGTAGGTCAGTGCCCGAGGTCCCGTAGAGAATCACATTTATTTCGTGGATTTTTCGCGATATTTCGGTCTCGTTGTGTGTTTTTTTTTCTCCGAGGTGGAAAGAAATGAAAAACGCGCGGCCTCGTGACTGGCGATATTAAATTATTCGTTTTGTTTTGCGCAGATGTCGTACTGCCGAGTATCCTCATCGCGTTGCTCTTCGTCGGCAACGCGGTCATCGTCTACATCATATTCCAGTACAGGAAAAGGTCAGTTTTTCAGAAAAGGCGATTTTTCGCCAATTTTTTATGCGAAAAGTATCAAGGCGTTACCACCACTTGTAGCGCAAAAAAACGGCCTTTTTCGTGAATTTTTTTTTTAAAGAAAACTACAAAACTTTTTTAATCGATCAATATACCATCTTGCAAAAAAAAACGATTTTTCCAAAATCTTCGAATGGTGTCATCCCTTAAGAAAACGAAAAAAAACTTCATTTGAAAAGCTTTTACAAAAAGACAAATTGAATTGTGCCAATTGCCGTTTGTTTCAACTTCCGGTTGTCTCTTGCAGGAAAGCTCCAGCGGTGGTCCAGGGCGAGGAGATCTCGCTCAACTCACCGGCGGGCTTGCCTCAGGTCTGACCAGCCGCCGTGGCGGCCGCCTCCGATCAAACCCACGCAGAAATATCATCCCTCTATCTATAGCGCTAAGACGAAAAAAAAACAAAACACTAAGTTTCATCTCTAAGGCCTAAAAATCGCAAGAACAAAAAAGAAAAGAAAAAACTCGAACACAGCACTTTGAAGAAAAAAAAAAAAAAACGTCCGATCGGGACGCTCGCGAAGAGGAAGAAAAAAATAATCCCCGGACGAATTTCTTCACCGTTCGAAGAACGAATTTCCAAACGAATTATGTACCCTATGGTGTACCGAGTGAATCGCTCTATTTTTTTTTTCACCCCTTTCCCCCATACACACAGTACCGAGTGCCCTACTCGTTGTACGCGAGAAGAAAGAAGAAAAACAATTGGTAAAGAAAAAGAGAAAACCAAAAGTTCGTCGTTACACTTATCACCAGGCGTCCCATAAATCATAAAATGTGGGGGGAAAAAAAAAACACATACACACACGTATAAATATAATGACGAGAAGCTGTATTATAAGCATAGGGAGATAATATATATGTCATCCTTACGACGAGATGTGAAAGTCGAAATAAACGGATGTCTTTTTTTTTTTCATAAAAATTCTAACCAGTGTATGTCATTTTATAAAGTAAGAAGCTCGTCCTCGTCCTCCAACAGCTCGGCCAGGAACGACACCGTTTCCGGTAGCAGCGGCATGAAATCCTCGCCGAGCTTGCGTGCTATTTCGACCTGAAAATCGGCAATTCGACGATTTAAAAAAGCACAAAACTGCGGCAATTATTCGATGGAAAAAAATAATTGAAAAAAGCACAAAATTGCGGCAATTATAGGAGAAAGGAAAATAATTGAAAAAAAGCACACAATTTCCGAAATTATTCGATGCACCAAAAAAAATATTGAAAAAGCACAAATTGCGGCAATTATTTGATGCAAAAAATTAATGGAAAAAAAAACACAAAATTGGGCAAATTATTCGACGAACAAAAAATAATTGAAAAAAAGCACAAATTGCGGCAGTCATTCGGTGAAAACAATTAATTGAAAAAAGCTCAATAATGCGGTAATTATGCACAATAAATTATTCGATGAAAAAATGAATTGAAAAAAGCACAAAATTGCGGCAATTATGAGGTAAAAAAATGAATTGAAAAAAAAACCGCAAAATTGCAGAAATTGCTCGATAAACAAAAAACAGTTTAAAAAAGCACAAATTACGAAAATTATTTGATGAAAAAAATTGAAAAAAGCACAAAATTGCGGCAATTTCTCGATGAAAAAACATAACTCAAAAAAGCACAAAATTGCGGCAATTATAAGGTAAAAAAATTAATTGAAAAAGAAGCACAAAGTTGCAGCAATTGCTCGGTAAACAAAAAACAGTTTAAAAAAGCACAAATTACGAAAATTATTTGATGAAAAAAAATTGAAAAAAGCACAAATTACGAAAATTATTTGATGAAAAAAAATTGAAAAAAGCACAAAATTGTGGCATTTATCCGATGAAAAAAATTAATTGAAAAAATCTCAAAAAATGCGGTTATTATGCGATGGAAAAAAGCACAGAATTGCGGCAATTGTTCGATGAAAAAAAGCATCAAACTGCGGCAATTGTACGATAAAAAAAATTCGTTGAAAAAAAGCACAAAATTGCAGCAATTACTAGCTGATCAAAAAAATAATTGAAAATAGCACAAATTGCGGCAATTATTCGACGAAAAAAAAAGTATCCGAAAAAAAACACAAAATTGCGGCAATTTTTCGATGAAAAAAAATTGAAAAAGCACAAAATTGCGGCAATTTTTCGACGAAAAAAAAAAATTGAAAAAAGGACAAAATTGCGGCAATTTGTCGATGATAAAAATTAATTGACCAAAGCACAAAATTGCGGCAATTATTCAACGAACAAAACATAATTGAAAAAAGCACAAATTGCGGTAATTATTCGACGAAAAAAGTCATCCAAAATAGCACAAAATTGCAGCAATTTTTCGATGAAAAAAAATTGAAAAAAAAACCAAATAGCGGCAATTTTTCGATAAAAAAAAATAATTGAAAAAAGCACAAAATAGCGGCAATTTTTTGATGAAAAAAATTGATTGAACAAACCCAAACAAGACTGCGGCAATTATTCGATGAGAAAAAAAATTAATTGAAAAAAAGCGCAAAACTCACGATAGTCGAAAGCGCTGCGCTCCTGACGCAGGGCCTGGTGTGCCGAGTCTTCAGGAGGACCCGATAGACGAGTTGCTTATGCAGCGAGGCGTCCTGAGTGGATTTGTACGAAGCTACAAAATCACTAGAAATAAAAATTTTAATTCGTAACAATTGGGTTTTCCTTTTGTAATTTAAGCATTTTTACAAATTCGCAAGCACTTTTATCAAGCAAGCTTGTAAATTTATAAAGATTCGTAATTTTTTTTTACATTAAGGATTTTTACGGAGTTTAGGTGTTTTTACAAATTTACAAATTTATAGAAAAAAAAAAATGTGTGTAAATTTGTACGAATTTGGGGTTTTTAAGTGTAGGATTTTTCAAAGGTAGCCCTATCGCCAGGCTTCAAGGATTTTTATAATTTTTTCGCGATCATCACTAAGAATATTAATAATCGTCTCTGTAAAATTTCAGGGTCGTTTATCGACCTAATTGCAGAAAAAAGAAATATTAAAATAGCGTATTTTTGTGAAGGAATTCCGAGACGACGTACAAAAGCTCCATTTCCGGTCGTTACGAAAGTGTATATAATAGTGGGAATCCGTCAGATTCTTGAAAATAATCGGATTGACATACTTAACGCATGTAGTAATCGAGTGCTCTTGGGAAAAATTACGCTTATTGGCCTAATTTTGATGTAACGTCAAGTTTAAGGAGATACGATGATGACCATGCCAGTAAACTTAGAGTCTATTTCACTATTTTTCGAGAAATATTTTTTAAGTATCGAATTTCGAGTTTCCCATTATTTTTACAATATGTAAACAACCTTAATAATCTACCACTCGACTTCGGTAGTACGCCATATCGTTGACGTTTAGCATCGTCGAATTTTCGGTGGCCGTCATCGGTTCCACGCGCCCGGCTTATTATTTTTCGTAGCCGGTTAACACGGAGAATGAAAAATACCGTGGAAGTTTATCAAAAGAGCAACGGCATTGTACCTGAAGTCCGGTTTAGAGACAAATGTAGATTCTGACGGACAAGAATTAGAAAATGAAAAGATAATATTGCGATTGCAAATAAAAAACGTCGCGTTGAAGTTAACCTCAATGTCCAATGTCCAATCTGTCCAAAGTCAAAACATATTTCGTCGATTATGTTATTTTTCCCTTTTCCAATTTTCACGATATTTGCAGGTATAAAAAGGAACGTTTGTTTGATATGACGGTTCTCCCATGCTGAATTTACACATAGATGCGTTGTATGGGTACATGTCGCCGGAAAAATTCGAGATGCCTTTGCTGTACGTAAAAGAACTTCAAGTAAATATCGACGAAAGGCCCTTTATGATCCAGTAAAAAAATGTACGGCTTCGCACAATCATATTTTTCATTCGCGTTGAAAATATCCGATGGACGAATGAAATTTGCGCGGGTATCCGGCGTTGCCACACGTCGAGCAAGATGGCTGCTGTTACGTCACGAGAAGTCTCGCTCTCCGAAAACTTGGGTTTTTGCGACTTTATTTCGAAATTCATCGCTTATTTCTGCGGTGAGCTTTCCAATTCAAGGTGCCTTGTCGATCGCGAAGATTCAACGAACGCAACCATCAGTTTTTTCGACGTGTTTCTTGGCTCCGAGTAGCACGAAAAAAATCGATGTATGAGAGGACAGGCACATTTTGTCGTCCACGTGTGACTCATTCACCAACTTCAACAATTAATAACTCGGAAAGTGCACGGTAAATCTCGTGGAAACTCCGCATACGCATGGACGAAGGTCTCGACAATGCTGTAAAAAAAAAACATCGGGCTTTTATCTTGAACTCGCTCCGATCATCGTACCTCCTTAATCGAGGAATTTTTTATTCGCGGTTTTTTTTTTTTTGCAAACTACAAATTTACTCGAGCAAAAATGTTTGTAAATTCGTAAAAATGGTTTTTTTTTTTCATTTGGGCATTTTTACAAATGCACAAACATGTTTTTTATAGTAAATTTGTAGATTTATGAAGATTAGGGATTTTGACAAAATTGCTAGAAAAAAAGTTTGTCAATTCATGAAAATCCCTGAATAAAAAAATCCTCGGTATTACGAATTACCAACCAAAAATTGTAGTAAGGCTGCAAATTTGTGGAAAATCACAAACATGGTGAATATCCCAAAAAATTGAATCTAGTGTGAAAAAAAACCGAAAATTAACATCGACTAAAAAGATCGCTAAGAAATTGCACTTCCAAAAAAAAAAAACATTTGAACAATTGCCAAAAAGATGAATCTAGTAAAAAAAATCCCAAAAAGTCGAATCTAGTAATTAAAAAAACGCAATCTAGTGTGAAAAAAATCCGAAAATTAACATCGACTAAAAAAGATCGTTGACAAATTGCACTTCCAAAAAAAAAACATCCCGCAAACAAACATCCATCAGGAAAAGTTCGTATCCCAAAAAAAAATTCTTGCAAATTCGCATCTGAGCAAAAATCCCTAAAACTGCGAATCTAGTAACAAAAAGAATACCCAAAAAATTAGCGTTCCGAAACAAATCCCCGAGAATTAGCATCTCAGTAAAAATTCCCAAAAAGCTGGATCTAGTAAAAAAAATCCCAAAAAGTCGAGTCTAGTAACATAAAAACCCCAAAAACTTGGATTCACCAAAGAAAATCCTTAATATGCCGCTAGTAAAAAAAAACAAGAAAAAAAAACATCCACTCCAATCTGTGTCTCACCTGTAAAACGTGATGTTTCTCTGCCGGCAACAGGACTCGCATTTGTATGCAGCTGGCTAATTTTTCAGTCGTTGCCCGCAGTCGCGAAACTGTCAGGCCGATCTGCATGAAAAAAAAACAACGGAATTAAAATAGGCGATAACATAAAAATTAAAAAGGCATAATAACTGAGTATCGTAGACATCAAAGAAGTCGTTTCTATGCAGAAAAGAACAGGCTGAAAAATTCTCGGCCGAGGTACCACGCGGGGAACCCTATCCCGCGTGTGTACTTCAGGCCGAGAACTTTTCAGACAGGAGTAGGCTGAAAAGTTCTCGGCCGAGGTACCATGCGAAACCCTATCCCGCGTGCATACTTTAGGCCGAGAACTTTTCAGACAAAAGTAGGCTGAAAAATTCTCGGCCGGGATACCACGAGCGACCCTATCCCGCGTGTGTACCAGAGGCCGAGAACTTTTCAGCCCACTCCTGTCTGAAAAGTTCTCGGCTTCGGGTACACGCGCGGCATAGGCTTTCGCATGGTACCTCGGCCGAGAACTTTTCAGCCTACTCTTGTCTGAAAAGTTCTCAGCCTCAGATACACACGCGGGATAGGGCTTCGCGTGGTACCTCGGCCGAGAATTTTTCAGCCCCCCTTCGCATCTCCCGTCGCGTATACATTCTCCCCCTCACCTGTGGATTTTCCGTATCGTTGTACATGGACCTCAGTCACGTAAGTTCGAGCAACAATTGATCGAGATACAACGACAAAAAATTACCGACGGATTCGACAATTCGACGTCAGATCCAATATCTACACCAGAAAGTTCCGTATTGAAAAAACACATTATCCAATATTTTATAGTATCATAACAATCTCATATATGAGGCATTACACGTCACTTCACCCAGTAAAAAAAAAAACCACAAATAATTTTGAAAAATCGAGTTACCTTATTGAAAAATATTCACCGAGTGGCGAAATTAAAAAAAAAATTCTGACGTTTTTTCTCATTGATTACCATTTTTTAACATTTTTCCATTCAAATCGCTGTATCTTTGGCAGGATTTGACGTATTTACATTCGTAAAAAACGAAAATGTGCGTCTTTTTCTAGCCTTCCAGAAAAAAATTAATTCAGATTTTATTGAGCAAGTCGAACGTCCGTTTCAGGGCAAAATATGCAAAAATATTTTTTTTCTCACGGAAAGACACTCGTTATTTTATTTTTTTACATTGCCCCGAATCGTGAATACGAAAAACGGATTTTTGGTATTTTTTATATTATGGGATTCCTAAACACCGTGAAGTAACAGCTATTTTTATTATTTTTTTTTAAATTAATATTCGATTGAAGATTGTGGAGCACTCCAAGGCTCCAAATACATATGACACATATGTCATATGTATTTCAAAAACCTGGTAAACACACAGCGAGTGCTCCACACTCTTCAATCGAATATTAATTTTAAAAAATAAAAAAAAAGCTGTTACTTCACGATGACTTCACTACATGACGCCATTTTGTATGAAAACGATGATATTTTTTTTTTATAGTTCAATATGCGTTTAAGGGGTTACCCCCACTTGCGATTTTGAAAAAATCGATTTTTTTTTATTGCATTTTTTCGAAGTATAAGCATCTGAGAATATGTCCTGAAAATTTCAAGTCGATCCGAACAAAATTGACTGAGATATGAGCGTTGAAAGAGAAGAATCCGCGTTGAAAGAGCGTCGAAAGAGAAACTTTAAACGCGTTTTTCTCAAAATGGCATTTCTGAAGTCGGTGACCAAGATTACTCGAACACTAATGAACCGATCTTCTTGAAATTTTGCAGGCTTATTTAATACATAAAAATGTAGTCTTTAATCGTTCGATTTTTTTTTTCGAAAAAAATGGCCGTTTTATAGCCAAAAAACGGCCGTTTTTTTTCGTTAAAATCGAACCATTAACTTTGACTGTCCGCCATTTTGTGAAAAATGAATATTTTTTAAAATCCTTCGATTAAAGACTAGTCTATACTTATATTTGACTAAATCCATCCGCATTTTTTTTTTTCAGATGATCCACTTCGCCGCAATGTTGGTCACCGCAAACCGTGTATATAAAAACATTATTTCATTGACGGCCATTTGCCACTAAACAATGTAATATTTTTCAATAAAAAAATTACCGAAAGTTCTTCAAGATGTGTTCTTTGAGATGGTATATTGATCGATTAAAAAAGTTTTGTAGTTTTCTTTGAAAAAATTCATGAAAAAGGCCTTTTTTTGCGCTACAAGTGGGGGTAACGCCTTAATAAACCCACGCAAGAGAAATCTAATTCCTTTTTTCATACCCCCAACATAAATAGCCAAAGTTAGGCCTTTTTTTGCCGCTACGGTGGTGTTATCCCTTAAGGCGGAAAAGCAGTTTGGCACGTCTTTTGTCGGGACTTTCCTGATTTTTTCCTCACGAGGAACGAATAAATGGACTTTGTTCAAACTTTGGGAATTCAATGATTATTTATTCTTTTTGGTAATTGGGTGAGCCGCTTTTTGGTAAACTTTTAAAAAATGGTTGTGTATTCTTATCGCATTCTGGTAAAAATTATAAAAAATTACGAATTCTTGCCTCGTTATGGTAAAAAAATTCTTCTCTGTTGCCTCTTTTCGGTGAAAAATAAAATTATCCCTCATGACCACCCGATAGATGATTAAAAAATGATTATTCATTCGTGCCTCTTCCACGTAAAAAAATAACAAATCATTATTTGTTGTTATCGATTGAACGGTTATTTATTCTTGCTGCATTCCGGTAAAAAAAAAAATATTATTGTCCATTCTTGTCTCGTCCCGATAACAAAAATTGGAAATGATTGTCAATTTTCGCCTCTCCCTGCCCTAGCAGATTGGGTGCCTTGATAAATGCCAATGAAAGTCGTTTGATATGCCTATTGAAGTGACTGGCTGAATGCCGTGCCTATTATAGGCATTTATAGTTACTTTGGCAGGCATTCTAGTTCAAATAGTGACGGTAAGTGCTGAAGAGTGACCAAACCAAAATTTTGTATCCGAAGTACCGGCATTTTTTTGGTCATTCACCGGCTTTGTTAGGCACTCACTGGCATTATATTTTTTTAGGCATTCACCGGCATTTTTCGATATTCACCGGCATTACAATTTCTTCTGACAGCTGCAGTATACCCAAAGCCGAAAGTACGAATAAATAACCAGCCAACTAAGAAGGAACACTTCATATGGTAATATACTGGTTGTAGTATCCAAGATGTATGCTCATTCCATCCCAACCAAAATTGAGTTCCAGTTACAACGTAAGGCCTTCGTCACGAAATAAAATTGTTTGAAAAAAATCAAACAAATTGATATCATGATAATCTTGAATATGATTGGTTTTTGCCAAACTTGTTTCTCCACACGAAGTACTTGAAAATCTTACCGAAATGTATTTTGGTTAGGAATGTGAGTGCAAAACATTCTCGCCGAGACTCAACAGCCACTCGCACCAGTATTTTCATAGACATTCTGACCGGCATTCGCATCGGTATTTCCATAGACATTTTAACAGGCACTCGAAAGGCATTCTCTGTGCGCTCATAAAATTTAACGTTCGTCATTCATCGGCATTTACCGGCACTTTTTGAACTAATATGCCTACCAAAGTGCCTTGGGCATTCTTATAGTAAATTGATAGGCACCCAATCTGCTAGGGTGGTAAAGAATTGAAAAGCGATTATCCATCGCTACCTCTTCCAGACAAAAAATAACTATTCGTTATTATTCATTAAACTATTTATTCTTGCTGCTTCCTGCTAAGTTAAAAATTATGCACTATTGCCTCTTCTCAGTGAAGAATAAAGAAATACTTCTTCATTCTCGCCTCTTCGAGATCAAACATTAGGAATAATTATTCCTCACTATTCATGAAATTATTATTCATTATTCTTTTCTCAATAAAAAATAAAAAAAGACGATTCCTGCGCTCACCCGATAACAAAAAAATAGAAAAGAGTTATTTATTCATCATTATATAAATAATTATTTATTCTTGCCCCGTCCCGAAGAATAAAAAATGCATATTACCCCTTCGATCTCGGCGATGCGCGATGCCGGAGGAAGAAAAATATATCGGGGCGACAAATACCGATATTCAGCACGATCGCCCTGTCGAGATTGGAGATTGGGAAAGTTACATTTTTCGTGCAATTTTCGAATCACCCCGTAACTTCGTAAGCGTTCGAACGACCGGCAGTACATAACCTCAAAATCGTAAAAAAAAGATCGCAAAAGGCCGGTCCGTAATTACCTTTGGAGCTCGTCTCCGCCGATTCCAACGAAGCCTCGTAAACGCGCACGATCGTAAAAACGATCTTGAGAAACGTCTTCGTCGAAATTTTCTCACATTATTGCAAAGCACGTGGGTCGGGATGGTCGAGATCGAAACGCGCTTTATTTGCCCTGAAAAATTCGTGTAATCGCCGCATCAATCGAGCCTGCCGTCTCGGTCGGTAACGTCGGGCACCTACATTACCGACCGCCGTGTTCATCAGAGTCTCGCGCGATGGCCGCGCCGCCACTCTGCTCTCGCCCGTGCGTGTGACCGCTGCCGTCACAATTTGCACGTGTGTACGCTCTGACAACCGAGAAAACAAAAGACATTCCTCGACCGTCCGCGATCAATTGTGTAAACAAAATATCTACGATTTTCCAGCGTACATCAATCGCGTGATTCGCCTCCCGAGTGCTCGTCCATTTTGCACTGTGAAGAAAAAACCACGTTAACAAGTCGCCGGAATGCCACCGAACAATTGTCGTCGACGCTGATGCGTCCATCGGCGAAAACTTTTCTCCCTACGAGGGTAAGGTACACTTGCATTTGCGTAAAATACGTTTTCTCCCGTATTCCCGTACATTCGCAGCCGCGGATGTAAATGGCGATCTAAAAAACAAAACGAAAAGTAGAATCAATCTTCTCGAAATCTTCGATTTTTCTTGTCTGCGGCTATTTCCGCCTAATCGCGAATAATCGTCATTAAATTTGTGATAACGCCGCGATCTTTGTCCCTTCGAGGTTATGTTTCGAGACGTCACGTCGTCCTCGACTCGCTTTCGCGTCATTTCCCTTTGTTTAAGCGATAATTATCGAATATTTATTATATATAGTTATATTAAGCGATAAATATCGAAAATTATCTCGGGCAATTGGCTCGCTCAGCTTATGATTCAATTTGTAATGTCTACGGAGATTGCGAGGTCGGACGAGGTCGGTGGTACGTCGCACAGCCGATAAACGGACCTCATTGTCTCGTGGTTTACCATCTTCCGATTGACAAAACTACAATTTTATCTTCGTTTGCAGAAATATTATGAAAATTTGCTTTTTCGAAAAAAATATTTGTTATTCTAAAAGAAAAAAGTTTGTCAACTGGAAAACGGCAACAAAAAAAAGTATTTCGCGCTTATCTATTAGAAAGATATATGTTATATATATATATATATATATATATATATATATATATATATATATGTATACACACACACACACACACACACACACACACACACACACACACACACACACACACACACACACACACACACACACACACACACACACACATATATATATATATATATATATATATATATATATATATATACAGGGTGTCCTGGTATGAATGGATAATGAGTAATTTTATTAGGGCCAAAAAACGTTATCATGGCATGCGAAAAACGAAAAGCTGATGATTTTTATCTAAAAAACCGAGGGACTTTTAATAAACTGAAATTCGAGCAAATAAGTAGGGCATGCTCTGACCTATCGACAGTTGCGGGATTTTCCGTTCATAACAGGACACCCTGTATATATCAAATTGACAAGGATAAGTTTCCAATTCAATGCCATAATTTGCGCCAATTCGTAATCGCAAATCCATTTGGATTACTTTATCATTTGTCAATAACGAAGTCACGCTGAATTATTATTATTCAGTATTAGCGTACTGTTATTATCGCTTTTGTTTTCAGTATTATTTTTTCTATCATTTTTTCTATGATTATTGCCGTCATTTAATTCAATCAAATTAAGTTGATTTGTTTTGATTTATATTTGAGCCGGGATATACATTAAGATAGGACAAAAATAAGCAATATTGAGAGATTTTTTAAACTAAGAAATAATTATTTTGCAATTATCAAACTTCAGGTTTACTTTAATAGTATATTTAAGTATGAAAAACAATTTTTTTAAATTCATCATTAAAATGACGGCGCTGTGGCGGAGTGTTACAGCAAGGTCACCGCGGGAGTTGCGAATCGGCGTGCAGTCTAGCTTCCCGTAGACTTCTCTTTGCAAAAAAGTTCAAACATTTTTTCAGTTAGAACATGTAGAGTTTCTATGTGACGGTAATTAAAACGAAGTAGATGCAAATTTAATAAAATGGCACGCATTTACAACAAAAAATTAACATTTCACGCAACATTCCTGTAAAATGTGGATTAAAAAAGTCGTTTTTTTTCTTCAATTTTTCAAAAACGATTCTCGTCAAGTAGAAGGTACCAATATTGTCAATATTTCTACCAAATTTCAATTCAATCGGCTATAAAATTTTAAAGTTATGTTCCTAATTGCATTTCGCAGAGAAGTACGTACGGAATTTCCGATTAATCGAAAACTTTTCATTTTATGAGCAGTTTATGAGCAGTTATAACGAAATTTGTCACTGAAAATTCATTTCTCAAGTTCAAATACCTACAACTTTTGAATAAAACAATATTTTTTTAATTCCGTACGTACTTCTCTAGGTATTCTAATGTAGATTGACGATAATTTTTGGTTTTTGTTCTGGCTAAAAAATTTTGGATGCTAAATGTCACGCCCGGAGTGCCTAAAAAAAGATAAAAGAAAATCTTAGTAGTCGTCCATTGTGTACATGGAAAAAAAATATACATATTTTCTAACAGCTTGATATTAGGTGCGCAACTAAGTTCTTGCAGTTTTTTACATGAAAATGCCACTTTATTGTGAAAAAGTGGTCACAAATGAATCATTCAAAATATTGCCCATCGCTAGCGACAACTTTTTCCCATCTTTCGGGCAGAGCTCGAATACCGTCACGGTAGAAGTGTTCGTCATTTGAGGCTATCCACGAATCAAGCCATTTTGAGATGTCTTCATATGAGCGGAACTGCTGATTAGCCAGACCATGTGCCATCGAACGGAACAAGTAATAATCGGCGCAATATCTGGGGAATACGGCGGGTGGGGTAGGACGTCCCATTTGAGCGTTTCTAAGTAGGTTTTAACGGGTTTGGCAACGTGAGGCCGAGCATTGTCATGCTGTAAAATCACTTTTTCGTGCCTCTGCTCGTATTGTGGCCGCTTTTCGCGCAGTGCTCGGCTCAATCGCATCAATTGAGTTCGATACCGTTCCCCAGTGATGGTTTCGTTCGGTTTCAACAGCTCATAATAAATAACACCGCCCTGGTCCCGCCAAATACACAGCGAAACCTTCGCAGAGTGAATATTCGACCGAGCCAACGACGCAGAATCATGATCGGGCAGTCCCCATGATTTTGTTCTCTTTGGGTTGCTGTAACGAATCCATTTTTCATCACCCGTAACGATGCGATGAAGAAAACCCTTCCTTTTTTGCCGCTGGAGCAGTTGTTCAAAGGCGAAAAAACGACGCTCAACGTTTCTCGGCTTCAAATCATAAGGAACCCAAGTTCCTTGTTTTTTGAATCATTCCCAACGCATGCAATCGCTTGGAAATGGCTTGGCGGGTAACTCCTAATGCTGAAGCAAGCTCTCTTTGCGTTTGGCACGGATCCTCATCGAGCAATGCCTCCGATTCAGCGTCTTCGAAGGTTTTTGGCCTTCCTTCACGTGAACGGTCGTCAACATCGAAATCACCGTCTTTGAAGCGACGGAACCAATCACGGCACGTTGTTTCACTCAGAGCAGCATCTCCGTAAACTTTTTGGAGTTCTCGATGCGCTTCAGCCGTCGTTTTCTTCGAATGAACGAAGAAAAGCAACACTTCCCGCAAATGACGATTATTTTGCACAAAATCAGACATTTTCACACAACCAAAAGTATACGACGCAAAAACAAAATCACTAATGTGTCAATGCGGTCTGTTTACCGTACGTCTGAGCTTGGTTCATGACGTTTTGGTTATGTCACAATCGACCAGCACTTACTAGTGGAGCCATCTCTTGAAAAACAGCGGGAACTTAGTTGCGCACCTAACAATTATACTAAATAGATGTGTAATTAATTTCACAAGTGAATCACTTTTTCATACGAAAAACAATCGTCAAATACGCACATGATTTTATACCCGCTACTGTGGCCTAAGGCCTTAACTCATCAAAATCATAAAAACGTGCCCCAATTGGCATTCACTATTCAGCACGCAAAATTGTTTTCTTTTCGTTCGCTCGCCGCCGCAGAGATAAAAGCAAGCAGTCAGGATGATGGCGGAGGATCATCGCCAGTTGAGGGCGACCCTCATGGGGGAATCCCTGCTGAGCGCTTCGTTACAATCGCAGAGAACTTCCTACACGCAGAGGAGCAGCGTCAACAGCGTCAATAGAATGCTGGACGAGATGCCGAGCGAGGAGCTTATAGCGGGCGCCCATCAGGGCAACAAAATCTCCAACGTCAGGAGATTCTTCTGCCTCCTGGTGACGTTCGACTTGGCCTTTACCGCTCTCGTCTGGCTCATTTGCACAATGGTGAGAGCTTGCCTTTCTCTCTTCGTCCTTTCCACTATAGCGCGAGGGTGAATCAAGCTGGTTATTTTGTGTTTCGTGCCCGCAGATCGCCGGGGAGAGCGTGAAAAGTGCCTTCGAGAAGCAGGTGGTTCATTATCAGCTGACGACCTCGCTCTTCGACATCGTCGTAAGAACTTCGGTTGTCCCTTCTCGGCTTCCGGCTTATTTTATACGCGCGAAACGATGAAAAGAAAATATGTATGAAAACAAAAACGTCGGCGCGAGCGGAACGAAGATACTTATTCGTGGTGTTTTTTGTTTTTTTTTCTCGCTCGCGCTCGGTCGCGCCGTTAAACCTCCTCGCAGATGGGAGCCGCTTGCAGATTCACGGTGCTCCTGCTTTTCTACGCCGTACTTCAGCTTAATCATCGCATCATCATAGCCGTAAGTATGCTCTCTGCATAAAAGCAAAACATTCAATTGGAGGGAGAGAGAGAGAGAGAGAGGGAGAGAGATTGATTGATAAACTTATACTTATACTTAAACTTATACTTGAACTTATACTTAAACTTATACTTAAACTTGTACTTAAACTTATACTTGAGCTTAAACTTGTACTTGAACTTATACTTGAGCTTAAACTTGTACTTAAACTTATACTTGAACTTATACTTAAACTTGTACTTGAAAGCATACTTAAACTTATATTTAAACTTATACGTAAACTTATACTAAAATGTATACTTAAACTTACACTTAAACTGATACTTAAGCTTACACCTAAACTTATACCTAAACTTATACTTAAACTTGTACTTGAACGTATACTTAAACTTATATTTAAACTTATACGTAAACTTATACTAAAATGTATACTTAAACTTACACTCAAACTTATACTTAAACTTATACTTAAACTGGTACTTAAACTGATACTTAAACTTATACCTAAACTTATACCTAAACTTATACTTAAACTTATACTTTAATGTGTACTTATACTTATACTTATACTTAAACTTATACTTAAACTTATACTCAAACTTATACTTAAATGTGTACTTATACTTATACTTATACTTAAACTTATACTTAAACTTATATTTAAACTCATAATTAAACTTATACGTAAATTTAAACGTAAACTTATACTTAAACTTATACTTAAACTTATACTTAAACTTACACTCAAACTTATACTCAAGCTTATACTCAAACCCATACTTGAACTCATACTTATCCTCAAATACTTATACTTATACTTAATTTGATCCTTTAGCGCCGCAACTTTTTCACTTTTACTTCCTTTTCCAATATTCATACTTTCCGTTCACTTTCTGATTACTTCGCAAGTTCACTACCACAGCGACGTGTGCCTTCCTCATAGCCAAGGTATCGTACTTCAATGTGAGTATCTTATTCATCTTTATTATTGTCATTATTAATAATAGTTTTCATCATCCTCATTCGTATGTTTATTATTTCTTCGTGGCTGCTTAGGTTCGTTTTTTTTCCCAATATTTTGGCTAAAATATTTTTTGGAGCTTATTTTGGAGTAATTATTGTCGTTCCTGTCTTCGATAGTATCATTATTTTTATTATCATCACTTTATTTCCGATGCTGTTATTATTATTATTTTATTGCCGCTTCCATCATCATCATCATTCGATTGTCGCTTTCATTATTATTATTGTCGTCATTGTTGGTACGATTGTCACAACTATTAAAAAAAAAGCGGAACAATCGTATAAAAGTGTGACGAAGAATAAAGACGAAAAAAAAATGTAACATTATTCTCGCAGTGGTCGCAGAACAGTCAGCCAGCCTTCCAAGGCTTCCTCATAATAACGTCCTTCACACTGGCATGGGGCGAGGCGTGGTTTTTCGATTTTCGCGTGATACCCCAGGAAACTGCCGCCAACAATTGGTTGTTAGGTATATTTGAGGAGAAAAAAATAAGTTGAACAAAATTGAATGCACAGGAAAATGGATTTTAAGGAATCATCACAGTGTAACGGATCGAAAAATAGCTGATTTTCGTGATTTTTTTTTTTTCGATCGTTAAAATACGCTAATCAGTCTGATTTTTTAATGTCAAATCGAAGCACTCATGAAGAATAGAAAATAAATGTTTGAACGTGAATTTTTATTTTTTTTTACGTTTTCTTTAACGGTTGAAATGAAACAAAATTTGTTAAAAGATTATTAATCAGTATGAAAGCCACTATCTTGCTATGGAGACTTTTAAAAATAAAAATTGACAAAATGTGCAGCGTTTCGAAAAAAAGTATCGAATTTGGTCTATTTTTTCGAGTCTTTCGTTAAAAAAAAAAATTAAGATAAAAAAAAGCTTTTATAACGAGATAAAGAATGTTGTGTCGAAATTTAAGACCGATAGCTTGAAAACTCTTTGAGAGTGTACACCGTTTCAAAAAACGACATTTCGAGAAAACGCGTTTAAAGTTTCGAGTGCGGAATTTTCATATAAATTCTCGACTTACGATCAGGGTTGCAAATGATGCATTACTTTTTGTAATGCATTAGCGTTCTCATTACTCATTACTTTACATTGTGTAACGAAAAAAAAAAAAATGCATCACCCATTACATTACATTCAGTAATGTAACAAATTTCCATTCCTCATTACATAACATTTTGTAATGCAAACAATTGCCATTACTCGTTACATTGGATTTTGTAATGTAAACAATTTCCATTACTCATTGAATTGAATCTTTTAATGTAAGACGTTTTCTTTACTCATTACATTGAAGCTTGTAGTGTAAAAAATTTCCACTTATTACATTACAAAGTCCGATGTAATGGGCAATGGAATTTTTTTACCTCACAAAGTCCAATGTAATGAGTAATGGAAATATTTTATATTACAAAATGTAATATACTGAGCAATGGAATTTTTTCATATTACAAAATATAAGGTAATGAGTAATGGATTTTTTTTCACATTACTAATGCAATGCAATGTAAAAAAAATCCATTTCTCATTACAATGTAATGGGGAATGAAATTGTTTGTCATTGCACGTTACATTACATTTTGTAATGAAAATGTTTCACATTACAAAATGTAATGTAATGAGTAACGGAAATTGTTTACATTACAAAATATAATGTAATGAGTAATGGAATCTTTTTTCATTACTGTATGTAATGTAATGGGTAATGAAATATTTTTTCATTACTCATTAAGGGGAGGGGTTTCAGCGTGAAAAAAAAAAAGTGGTTTCGAGAAAAACGCGGCACCGGCTTCTTTGTGGATGTTTTCGCGTACAAATTTCACGGAATCTTCTTGAAGTGACACTTAACAATGTACAGAAGGTTTCAATAAATTTCCTCTCTCCATATAGATGAAAAAAATTCGCAAAAAAGTGTTTTTTTTTTTCACGCTGAAACCCCTACCCTCCGCTTGAAAAAAGTAATGAATAACGCATTACTTTTTCATTACGAATTTCGCAACCCTGCTTACGATCAATCGGCGATGCCAGGTCCATGTTAATGACCGTCTATACTATCGGATGATGTAAAAAAAAATCGATTTTTCGAAAATTTTGGACTGTGATGAGGCCTTAATGACGATGGAAATTTGTCGAAAAAGACGAGGCCGTTTGGAAGAAATCGACGACGCGAAATGCGTATGAAAACGTTGGATTTCGCAGGTAACTCGGTGGATCCCGAGACAGCCTCGTTGATACGTAACTTTTTCGAGGATCCCGGGAGAAGAGGAGGACGGGTCGAGAATCCCGGTAGCTTCTTCACACCGATGGACTCGCCGAATCAATCGGACGACGAGGAGGCCAATGAGATCGGCGTGAGCGCCGGTAGCATCGAAGAGTCGAGCAACGATTTGCCCCCTATGCCGAGACTCACGCCCAGAATGGTCAGTGAGCCTTGTTTAAAGTTTCAGAACGAAAAAGAATGGAATCCCTGAAGGCCTTAGGACACAGTAACGGTTATAAAGTCATGCGCGAATTTAACAATTTTTTTTCTGTTTTCTATGAATATCAAGCTGTGAGAATTTTTTTTCACGAAAAAAAAATTCTAAAACAGGTTAAATTCGCACACGATTTTATACCCGTTACTGTGGTCTAGGAGTACGGTTTTTTCCTGATCTTCATGATTTTTTTTTTTTCACAAGGAACGAATGAGTAGAATTTATTCAAACTTTGTGAATATTTGATACATATTTTCAAACAAATATTTTAATTTTTTCCAAGCATATTCTTTTAAAATATGGAACATATAACCTACCGCCCATCGAAGTCGACAGCAGACTTTGCTGTTTGGGTACACTGTGAAATGGCTCGATTTTGTTGCGATTCAGCAGCGATTCGCAGATGGAAATTCGTTCCGTGAGGTTTTTTTGCGTTAACTCGTGTGGCACCCGTACATCGAGCTTCTTTTTGTATCCAGCCTTATTCAAGTGCTTCCAAACGGGTTTTCGTGCAATGTTTAGCTCCTGGGCAATCGAGACAGTGCTTACATGACCGTCGGACTCAACGATTTCCATCACAAGAGTGTCAAGAGCAATCACAAAACTGTCTGAGATGTTTATTTTAATGAGAAATCTTATCTTTCTAAGGCCATCTAGCGTAGTCCGATCGCACTTATACAACGCGAGATACAGATTACTAAAGCTATCTATTGCAGAATAATGGATTTCTTTTTACTACACACGCACACCGTTATATATATATATATATATATATATATATATATATATATATATATATATATATATATATATATATATGTGCGCAACTAAGTTCCCGCTGTTTTTCAAGAGATGGCTCCACTAGTAAGTGCTGGTCGATTGTGACATAACCAAAACGTCATGAACCAAGCTTAGACATATGGTAAACAAACCGCTTTGACACATTAGTGATTTTGTTTTTGCGTCGTATACTTTTGGTTGTGTGAAAATGTCTGATTTTGTGCCAAATAATCGTCATTTGCGGGAAGTGTTGCTTTTCTTCTTTCATTCGAAGAAAACGGCGGCTGAAGCGCATCGAGAACTCCAAAAAGTTTACGGAGATGCTGCTCTAAGTGAAACAACGTGCCGTGATTGGTTCCGTCGCTTCAAAGACGGTGATTTCGATGTTGACGACCGTTCACGTGAAGGAAGGCCAAAAACCTTCGAAGACGCTGAATTGGAGGCATTGCTCGATGAGGATCCGTGCCAAACGCAAAAAGAGCTTGCTTCAGCATTAGGAGTTACCCGCCAAGCCATTTCCAAGCGATTGCATGCGTTGGGAATGATTCAAAAAACAAGGAACTTGGGTTCCTTGTGATTTGAAGCCGAGAAACGTTGAGCGTCGTTTTTTCGCCTGTGAACAACTGCTCCAGCGGCAAAAAAGGAAGGGTTTTCTTCATCGCATCGTTACGGGTGATGAAAAATGGATTCGTTACAGCAACCCAAAGAGAACAAAATCATGGGGACTGCCCGGTCATGCTTCTACGTCGTCGGCTCGGCCGAATATTCACGCTGCGAAGGTTTCGCTGTGTATTTGGCGGGACCAGGGCGGTGTTATTTATTATGAGCTGTTGAAACCGAACGAAACCATCACTGGGGAACGGTATCGAACTCAATTGATGCGATTGAGCCGAGCACTGCGCGATAAGCGGCCACAATACGAGCAGAGGCACGAAAAAGTGATTTTACAGCATGACAATGCTCGGCCTCACGTTGCCAAACCCGTTAAAACCTACTTAGAAACGCTCAAATGGGACGTCCTACCCCACCCGCCGTATTCCCCAGATATTGCGCCGATTATTACTTGTTCCGTTCGATGGCACATGGTCTGGCTAATCAGCAGTTCCGCTCATATGAAGACATCTCAAAATGGCTTGATTCGTGGATAGCCTCAAAAGACGAACACTTCTACCGTGATGGTATTCGAGCTCTGCCAGAAAGATGGGAAAAAGTTGTCGCTAGCGATGGGCAATATTTTGAATGATTCATTTGTAACCATTTTTTCACAATGAAGTGGCATTTTCATAAAAAAAACAGCGAGAACTTAGTTGCGCACCTAATATATATATATATATATATGTGTGTGTGTGTGTGTGTGTGTGTGTGTGTGTGTGTGTGTGTGTGTGTGTGTGTGTGTGTGTGTGTGTGTGTGTGTGTGTGTGTGTGTGTCTGTGGCTGTGTGTGTGTGTGTGTGTGTGTGTTGTCGATTTTTTTTCTAAAAAACGGTACTGCGGATCGTATTCAAACTGCACAGGATCATCAGCAAAGAGGTTTACAGGTCCAGAAAAAATGTCAGCTCGGTGGTGACATGTTGACTTAACCCCATAACAACCTAAATTTAAATCGCTATACCTCTGAAACTAGACGATCAAAATTCATAACTTTTCACCCACTTCGTCATACGTTCCTCTGTAATTGAGAATTTTATTTGAGCAAAATCTGTAGAAAAGTTTCGTCGTTATTGCATGAAATGTGAAACTTTCCACCGTTGCTCATAAGGACACGTGTAAAACCGTGCAATCTTTGATCGCCGATATCTCGAATACAGAACATTGAGTTCTTTTGAAATTTGCCAACTAATCACTTAATAGTATCTTGAATGTGTCCTCAAAATGGATAAAAAAATCACAAAAATCATAAATTCTTTGCCTCGCCTAAAGGTATATCTCCCCCTTTAATCATTTTTTTTTTTTCGCGACGAGAGATTTCATCTCGGAGTGAGTGGCAGGCTGGCGCCGAGATGTGCCCACCGCTCATTTCCACGTGAATTTTCAACTCCCGCGACGCAATATCACTATTTGCTTTCGGTTCGATATCGGTAGCTGTTTTATACATTTCACGCCGTATCGTCGTCATCTACGCTTCAACATTGAAATAGATAATCAGTTGTTGGCTCCCAAGTCTACTCTTGCCGATTTTTACACAGTTCCCCCACATTGATACCCCTTTACCAGGGTTGCGAAATTTGCAATGAAAGAGCAACGCATTATTCATTACTTTTTTTAATGGGTAATGTGAAAAAATATTTTATTCCCCATTACATTACATTCAGTAATGTAAAACAAGTCCATTCCTCATTACATTATATTTTGTAATGCAAACAATTTCCGTTACTCATTACATTGGATTTTGTAATGTAAAAAAATTTCATTACACATTACATTGTAACGGGCAATGGACATTGTTAAAAATCACAGAGTTTTTCAGTATGTCCGACGATATCGCAAAAAAATCGCCAGAGTGGCACGGCGTGAGGTTCCGGCATAAAAAAATTAACTTGTGTGGTTTCATTTTTTTTATCCTAGAACCTCGATTCGTCCCACTCTGGCGATTTTTTTGCGATATCGTCGGACATACCGGAAGACTCTGTAATTTTTTCAGCCAAAAAAAAAGTGCCGTTTTTTAATTAAAAAAATAATTTCCCCCTTTTTTGGTAAAAAATCGGCGTTGCCGGAGCGTAAAAATTATTTCAAGACGTCCGCTCGAAAGCTAACAGAAAACTACAACTTTTATGTACAGACATTTTTTTTCAGTTGCTTCTGGTTTCCGAGATATATTCATTAGGAAAAAAAACGGCATTTTCTAAAATGTCGAATTATCGAAATTGGCGTTCAGGAATTGTTTTTGAAAAATTGAAAAAAAAAACTACTTTTTTCATTTCTTAAATTTGCATTTTCCTCATTTTGTACCTTGCTTGTCATTTTGATGATGAATTAATTTCGAAAAGTGGTTTTTTATACTTAAATATACTATTAAAATATACCTAAAGTTTGATAATTGTAGAATAATTATTTCTCAGTTTGAAAAATGCCTCAATATTGCTTATTTTTTTTCCCGTCTAAATGTATATCCCGCCTTAATGAAAGAGTTCAGGGGCACATTTCGTAAAGGGGCATTCAACACTACGCGAGCTGAGCCGCGGACGCAAAGTTCTCCATAGCCAGGCGTATCGTCATTCATACCCATTACCATTTCAACATATTTACCCTGCAATTTTTCCATTCGCGCTTGAACATTGAAATATCGAACGCACGTGGCACAGACTCCAAGGACATTCTTCCTTATGAGCAACGATATTTTTTTTTTCCTTCGTTTTGAAATTTCACTTATTTTTCTCCCTTTGCGAGTGCAGCTGCACCACCGGATGCACTCTCGCCTGGGCAATTGTCCATTATTTCGTCATCGAGTTTTGCCTTTATTTGGAGAAGATTTAGTCACTCGCCATTGGACCTTCGACTCGGTTTTTTTTCTTCTCGTCCTGTTTCTTTTAAATCGCATTTCACTTTATTATAAAATTTCTCTTATTATGTGATTATCGCTCATTTTTATTTTATTTTCGCGTAATTATTATTCATTTTCTCTCATTAGTATTATTCAAATATTATTGAATTTCTTTTATTATCGGTCAATTCCTACTCAATTTTGTTTTCATTATTATTATTATTATTGTGCCTTATACTCGATACTTGACGAGGGAACGAGATTGCTGGGTTCGTGAGCACTTTTTATCGGCGATTTTCTGCCACCGGGGAAAGTCCATCGTCGGGGAGGGCAAACGAAAAGACGATAAAAAAAAAACGAAATTCCGATTACGCGGATTACGGTCGTGAACGATGAACGCCAAAAAAAGAGAGTGAAAAAAAACATTAATTACCATTTCCGGATGTTAATGGTATCGTTTTGTTGTTGTCCTTACATTTTATTTGTCTCTGTATCGTTTGGGTTTGGTTGCAAAGTTTGGCTGCATTTGGCAATCATTTTTAGAATTTTTAGTTTATAAATTCGATGAATTGTTTTTTTTTATTTGTCGAAAATAATTTTGTTTTGGAAGTCGAAAAAAAACCCAAAACCGAATATCCAATGAAGGCGGGAATTAGAAAGTCGAAAAAGTAATTTTTCTTCTGTAATTAAAAAAAATAAAAAACCAATAAAATTTTCGATTGTCGTATATTTTTCTCCTGGGTAAATTAAGAAAAAACTGAAAAAATCGTGAAATTATAACTTTTCTCAGGTTTGAAAAAAAATATATAAAAAAAATCCACACAATTTTTTGGTTTTTTTTTTCACAAACGCGAAATGTATATTGCTGTTTTTGAATTTTTATGTGAAAAGAATATTGCTATGACACGATTGACACGGAATGGCCGATATAAGTCTAAAATCCGGTGCACGTGTTCGCAAAACGATTTCTATCGGAGTCGCGATTACGATCGAGGTTTTTTTTTTTTACTCTCGTTGTATTCGTGATTCGACTGACCGTTACTTTTGCTTCGTACATGCGTGTATATGTATGTATACGCATGTATGACGTTATTCCATCGAGTGCTCGTGCACGCGACAAGGGACTTGAAAAGAATAAAATCGTGTTACCCGACGATTTGCCATTCCGCAGTCGTTCGTTGCCTAGGAAAGGAGAATTTTCCTTAGCGTGGTTCAGAAAATTTGGAAACCCGCTAGCTTCGATTTTGGGTCGTGCGGCACGAGAGAGGAATAAACAAAAAAAAACTATTATATCGTGAAATTGAACACACAAGAATAATTTCGAAATAACTCGGCAACGAAAGCTCGGAATAATTGACATTTCAAAATAATTGAATTGTTAAAATAATTCAAGTTGTTGCAATAGTGAAATTTTCAAATTAACGAAATTCCCAAAATAATTGAATCCTAAAATAATTGATTTGTCAAAAATCCTAAAATAATTGAATTGTTAAAAATTCTGAAATAATTGAAAAGTCGAAAATCCAAAAATAATTGTATCGTCAAAAATTCTGACATAATTGAATTGTCAAAAATTCTCAAATAATTGAATTTCCAAAAAATCTTAAAATAATTGAATCGTCAAAAATCCTGAAATAATCGAATCGTCAAAAATTCGCAAATAATTGAATTTCCAAAAATCCTAAAATAATCGAATCGTCAAAAATCCTCAAATAATTGAATCGTCAAAAAACTCAAAATAATTGAATCCTCAAAAATCCTCAAATAATTGAATTTCCAAAAATCCCAAAATAATTGAACCTCGAAATCAATCGAATCATCGGTTCCCGTATAAAAAAAATAAATTGAAAAATCCTCAATGTTGCCGATATCAGTGACGCACGTCCTGTTCAGACAGGACATCGATTTCCTGCGAAGTTTTCTGTTCGGCACGATCGAAAAATCCCGCGATCGTATCGAGAGCGATTGGTCCCTACCCGAGATGAATCCCTTCCGCGATCGAGTCGACGCCGTCGCCGAAAGGCCCTCAGTAAGTCCACAATATTTTCGGTCGTCGCGAAACCCAAACAAAGAAAAAACAAATTCGAAAAACAAAACGGAAATGACGAGCAACGATGTCATCGCGTTGGTACTCACGTGCATTTTTTCTCTCTTTTCTTTTTCTCCTGGCCATCTTTCCATCAGATAGAGGAGTACAAGTGCAAGGCGGTCGAGTTCCACGAAAGTTGTCACAAGATGCTCATGTCGGACGAGTGGTCGGAAGTGAAGACGACGAGGGACGGCGACAGGATATCCTTCATAAATTCAAAACACGGGAAGATCCTGAAAATCGAGGTTTCTCAACAATCTCTTATTATTATCCGGATGTTGAATAAGTTCTCGAAAAAAAAAAAATGCTTCATGAAAAAGTTCCTGATGCTTTGAAACGTTTCGAAACTGTTGTGCTCTGACTGACAAGGAACATCACTTTGGTGTCCTGCGATTTTGTTGAAACTTTTTCACGTGGACGAGTATCAAAAACTACGAGACAGGTATTTTTTTTTACCGGAGGAAAAACGTTTTTAAGGGGTGAAACGCACCCTCAAAAATGGGGGATGTTTTTCGTCGATGACGTTTTAACGGTACGGGATATAAAAAAATGTCAAATTGCAACAATGTTTATTTTCATGTTTACCATAAATCGGAGATGAGAACGATAACGTTACCGACGATAAACAAAAAACACCCCTATTTTCGAGGGTGCGTTTCACCCCTTGAAACCGGTTTTCAGACGATAAAAAAAAATACGTGCCTCTTGGTTTTTGATGCTCTTTCGCATAAAAAAGTTTTTTGAAAATCGGAGGACACCAAAGTGATGCTTCTTGTGAGAGGAAAGTCCATGGTATTTGAAACAAACGCCCGTGGTAAAAGAAGGGGCTAGTAAAATTCGTTATAGTCATTTTCGTCATTTGGGTGGCGTGTTTGACTATCTATTATCCCCGAAGTGATTATTCCCAAAATAATTGAATCCTAAAATAATTTATGTGTCAAAAATCCTAAAATAATTGAATCGTTAAAAATTCTGAAATAATTGAAAAGTCGAAAATCCAAAAATAATTGATTCGTAAAAAATCCCAAAATAATTGAATCGTCAAAAATTCGGAAATAATTGAATTGTCAAAGATGCTAAAATAATTGAATAGTCAAAAATTCCAAAATAATCCAATCGTCAAAAATCCTCAAATAATTGTTTTGTCAAAAATCCTAAAATAATTGAATCGTCAAAAATTTTGAAATAATTGAATTGTCAAAGATGCTAAAATAATTGAATAGTCAAAAATTCCAAAATAATCCAATCGTCAAAAATCCTCAAATAATTGATTTGTCAAAAATCCTCAAATAATTGAATTGCCAAAAATTAAAAATTCGATCGACTGAAATCGATCGATCTTTTGTTTTTTTTCCCTTCTTTTTTACAATTAGACCATGAAAAAAATTACGAATCTTCGTCCTCGAATTACATGAATTTTTTCCTCCATCCGCTAGCAACTTTTCCATTTTATTCCCTCTGACGAAACTTTTAGGGCGTGATTGATGCACCGGCCGCGGAACTTCTCGATTGTCTCTATGAGAACGTTGAGGAGACGCAAACGTGGAATAAACACGTTATGGACACTAAGAGGACGCTGGTAATTTTCTTCTTTCTTTCCTTCTATTTGTCTCATTTTTTTATGTGCCAGTGAATTTTTATGGGACAAAATATTTCTATGAATTTATAATAATAATTTTTTTTTTTTTTTAATTTTACAACTACAATCTGTTATTGGTAATAACAATAAATAGTTTTGGGTGATTTAGAGTAAATAAACGTGTGAGTCAGATGGAGACCCATTGGCGCTCCACTGGTTGTGCAATATTTTTTTTATTTAAATATTTTTATTTAAACATTTTTTTTTATTTTATTAATTGTTATTGTTGATTTGTTGTTAATTTAATTTTTTTTTAATTACTCAATTATTATTATTATTATTTTCTTCTAATTAAATCGTTGGAGTAGATGTCCTGGCTTGTAATAATAATAATAATGATAATAAAAACAGCAATAATAATCGTCAAAAGTGTTTTCTATTATTATGAAAACAATTATTATTATTCATGTCATACTATTGTTTATATTAATAATATTTATACACAATTGATATTATCAATTTTTTATTTTATTTTTACCCACGCCAACCGACCATTTTTTCCCCGCTATCATTTATTATTATTATTTTTTATACACCTTTTTTATTAAATTTTTTCTTTTATCCTTTACCTTGGCTGACCTGATCTTTTTTTCACCTGTTTTTTTTTTAGTTTCAAACACTTTCTGCGAGGTAAAAATATTACCTGATTTTGTCATCGTTATTATCAATATTAATAGTACTCATCCACAATTTATTTGATTTTTATCTGGCCGGACTCTTTTTTTTTCACCTTCTTTTTTTAATCATTATTATTATGATTATCATTGACAAATATTTACATAAAAGTCCCGTCAAGACATCGAAAAAATGGAAACCGCAATCACACCGATAAAAGTGGATTTATCATTACAGTATTCTGATTCTTATCATACTCTTGCGATTGCAGATAGACCAGAACACCGATATCATTTATCAAACAACGAAATCTCAGGGGGGCGGCATCATCGGTCCCCGTGACTTCATTACGCTCAGACGTCGAGGCACCCTCGGCAATTACAATATAATAAGCGGTGCGTCGATACACTGCACCGAGATACCGGTGCGCAAAAATTTCGTCAGGTCAGTACTGCTGCACTCGTTTTCTCTTCGATGTTTTTCCATTTTTTTTTTTCGCGGTCGCGAGTCAACGATCGGTGGCGACGAGTGTCGAGACCGCGGGGGAGAACGACAATATCGCCGTCTGCCCCGAATGATACTGGCTGAACTTGGCTTTTTTTTTTCTTTGCAAGCTTTTTTTTTGTCAACTACCTGAATTTAAAATGGGGTCAGCACGATATCTCTGGACTGGATTATCTAAAATGAAAAAAAAACCAAAAATATTTCGTTAATATAATGGATTATTATAATCCATTTTAATAATAATAATAAATTATTATTAAAATCAGAATAAAATTAATAATAATAATCATTACAATATATTTAATATATATTTAATATTAATATAAAATATTATATATACATATATATATATATATATATATATATATATATATATATATATATATATATATATATATATATATATATATATATATATATATATATATATATATATATATATATATATATATATATATATATATATATATATATATATATATATATATATAAATATAAAATATATATTTAATAAAATAATTTTAATAATAATAATAATTTTTGACAAAATGGCGGCTTCTAAAAAAAATCGATTTTTGACAAAAATTTAGGCATTAAATTGTTTATAATATGGAAAATATTTATCGGTGAGAAATAACCTTCGATAAATAAATGAAAAATATACTTGAAAATATCGTGTTAAAATTTGAGACCGATCGGTTCTGCCGTTCCCGAGAAATCTTGCTCACCGACTTTAAAAACACAGTTTTGAGGGGAAAAAAAACGCGTTTAAGGGGCTATACCAGTGTGAACGCGGAAAATTTGGGTGAATTTCGGGAATTTTTTCGAAGAAAAGTACTCAATCAAATGTTTCGGAAAATTAAGAATATATTTGGCTATATTTGGCCTATATTACATAATTTTTTCATAGAAAAATATTGGCGCCAAAAAAAAAAGTTCCTCCACTGCTGACATGATTCCGGCGGATTGAGTAGCTGAAACCGAAAAAGGAAAAAATGTCGTTAAACTGGAAGGTATTTCCTGTACAATGACGTAGGATTTTCGAAAAATATCAAAATCTAACAAAATGGCGTGGTTATGAAAAAAGTCTGTTTTCTTGCCTATAAAATGGTCGTTTTTTCAATGCCAAATCGTCAATTTTCATCCAATCAAAAATATCCTACGTCATTGTGGAGTAAATATATTCAAGAGTACTCAGTTCAAATTTCAGGTCAATCGGATAATCGCTCTTTGAGTTACAATATCAGAAAATTTGAAAAATCTCATTTCGAGAAAAAACGCGTTTAAAGATTTAACCATCGATTTTTGCAAGATAACATTTTATTGATATAAATGATATAAATAATATAAATGATAATGATATTCTTGAACGTATAAACTGTCGAAAAAGGCAAGAAAAAAGTCGATTTTTTTTTAAAGTGTCACACTGGCCTAGTCCCTTAAAGTTTCAAAAGCACTTTTAAACGCTCTGACACGTCATTACAAATGTGCGTGCAACTTCGAGAATATTCGCCGGATTGACAAGAAATTTTCTGTCTGTGTACTTAAGGGGGGGGGGATTGTCTTTTTTTTTCGCAAAATTTACCGCTTTTTGGGAATTTTTTTGTGAAGAAAGTACACAACGGAAAACTTGTGAAACTTGGCATATAGTTTTATTGATCTGTTCACTACATACAAAAGAATTTTTAAACAATTTCATCAAAAAATCCGCCTCCCACCCCCCTCGACGCGCGATGGTCCTTTTTTGATGGTGTGCACGATTACAGCCTTCACGTTCATCCTGCAACAAAAACCCAAAAAGCATTTTACTTTAGACACATATAGCTATCGTTCGATGAAGGGGAAAAAAATGGACGATTTGGTGACGTTTTGAACTTGAAGTATCGATTTTTCGAAAAAAATTGATCGATTTTTTGTTATAAATAAAAAACTATTGAACGTATTGCTTTTTTGCTTCATCAAACGATAAAAGGATGTCAGCTGAGCATTCTGTCCAAATTTGAAGGCAATCGGTTGAATAGTTTTTGAGAAATCGTGCACACCATCAAAAAAAGGACCATCGCGCGTCGAGGGGGGTGGGAGGCGGATTTTTTGATGAAATTGTTTAAAAAATTTTTTGTACGTAGTAAACAGATCAATAAAACTATATGCCAAGTTTCACAAGTTTTCCGTTGTATACTTTCTTCACGAAAAAATTCCCAAAAAGCGGTAAATTTTGCGAAAAAAAAAGACAATCCCCCCTTAAGCCGTTACCCCCCCCCCCCACTTGTAGCGCAAAAAAAGGCCTTTTTCATGAATTTTTCAAAAGAAAACTACAAAACTTTTTTAATCGATCAAGATACCATCTTAAGGAGGTACACCAGCTTCAGCAAAATGGTGATAGATCAATAAAAATTGGCGAATATATTCTTTAGTATTATTCATGTAGATACAAATTTTTTCAGATTTTTCGGTTGTGCCGTTTTCTTACAAATAATTCACAAGCGTTTATTCTTATACCCGGAATATATACCTATATCTATAAAAACGCTATGCTTATACACGTGAACTTCAATGTTCAATTACTCGATAACGGCACAATGAACAAAATCTGAAAAAAATTGTATTGACACATATAATACTAAAGAATATATTCACCGAATTTTATTGATCTATCACCATTTTTAAATTTTACCATGGTTTAGCATGGCAACATTGTATGAAGCTGGTGTACCTCCTTAACGAACACATCTTGAAGAACTTTCGGTAATTTTTTTATTGAAAAATATTCCATTGTTTAGCGGCAAATGGCCGTCAATGAAATAATGTTTTTATATACACGGTTTGCGGTGACCAACATTGCGGCCAAGTGGATCATCTGAAAAAAAAAATGCGGATGGATTTAGTCAAATATAAGTATAAACTAGTCTTTAATCGAAGGATTTTAAAAAATATTCATTTTTTTTACAAAATGGCGGACAGTCAAAGTTAATGGTTCGATTTTAACGAAAAAAAAAACGGACGTTTTTTGCCTATAAAACGGCCATTTTTTTCGAAAAAAAAAATCGAACGATCAAAGACTACATTTTTATGTATTAAATAAGCCTGCAAAATTTCAAGAAGATCGGTTCATTAGTGTTCGCGTAATCTTGGTCACCGACTTCAGAAATGCCATTTTGAGAAAAACGCGTTCAAAGTTTCAATTTCAGTTTACACGAAGAAAATATTGTTTTTTTTTTTTTGTAAACTTACATAGAGTCATCTATTCCGGGCCCGTTTTTATAAATTCCAGTCTATTATATGAACGTTGCGAATGCCAGGTATACGACCCGTTTTCATCGAACAATGCATCGAATGTCGGAGGGAGGGTCGAGCGCGCCAGACGGCAGACTAGCCGGTCGTTTACACAACGGATTCTCCTCTTTCAACGCTCATGTCTCGGTCAATTTTGTTCGGATCGACTTGAAATTTTCAGGACATATTCTCAGATACTTATCCTTCGAAAAAATGCAATAAAAAAAAATCGATTTTTTCATAATCGCAAGTGGGGGTAACCCCTTAAATATACGTACATTAAGAAACTAAAATAATAAAAAAAATCGATTTTTCGAAATAAATAAATTTCGAAATAAATAAATTATATGCAGTTTCGAAAAAACTGCATATAACCCCTTAATCAGTGACCAAGGATAGCGTTGTTCCGTAGCCTTACTATTCAACTTCGTGCACTAAATATTATTGATTTTTTACTTCAATTGTTTACAAATAAAAGCTTGTTTTTGCCAAGATTTTTCACGTTTATTTATTTATTTTTTTTTTTCAAGTAATATCGCAATTTTTTACCTATTTTTCCATCTCTCGATGTACAGGGGCGAGAACGGTCTTGTCTGCTGGGCGACCGAGAGCTTGGAGAGCAACGACAGCACGCCCGGTCGCTGTCGCTTCACTTGGCTACTCAACACGAATCTTAAAGGCTGGCTACCGCGCACAGTGATCGACACCTCGCTATCCATTGTGCTTACGGAATTCATGGGCTTTTTGCGAAATCACGTTCGCGAGCTCACCGACGTTACGGCTTGAGCGACACGACTCTGCCGACGTTTACACACACGCACGTACATCCATACATGTATATACATTTATATTAAAATATGAAAACGACGAAAAGAAAGATTATTATTATAAATAGCGACGAAAAAATTTATTCGCCATAATAGTGGAAATAATATTTTAAAATCATTAAAAAGAAACGTATATTTAAAAACCAAAGAATTGTAATTGAATTTTTTCGTCAAATTTCAACTCAATTTATACATTTTCATCGCAATTATAATAATAAAATAATTAATGGCAATAATAATTCATTTTGTCAACGTTTTTTGTATATACTTTTCTTTAATGTATATAGTTTTTTAAAATATATGGAAACGCTAACACAATTAATTATTATTGCCATCGTTAATGTTTATTTTACTTTCATAGTTGTAATGAAAATGCATCAATCAAGATTGAAGAAAAATTCTAATTAATTCATTATCATAATTGGAACAAAAGTCATCACAATAAAAACATTACCAAATGAATTATAATTATACAAATAGTTCGTTTTTTTTCTTTCAAATATACGTTTTTTCACTATAACGCTTTTCAATATAAAATATATATATATACTTTAAAAAAAAAAAACTGACAAAATTTATTATTACCATTGCCATTGGTATCACAAATAAATAGACAAAAATACGTACACTCATGTGTGCATTTTCAAACCTATTTATAATGATAATAATTCATTTTCTCGTCGTTTTTATATATATGAGGAGCTGGCGAACATAGTCGGACTTGTCTACACCACGTCGAATTTGTTTACTTACGTTTTTTTTTTTTTCGTTCCTAAAAAATGCCTCTGCGCTTGAAAACGCAATTTTCAACCAATTGTGAGGAATTAAGGGTCGAATTTGATTCGAAATATTTTGGGGGCTAATGAAGGTGTGCTTGAAAAACACGAAAAATAAAAGTTAACGAAGAATTGACGTAGTGTGGACAAGCCCGGTTTTGTTCGCCTGCTCGACATACACACACACACACACACACACACACATATATATACATGCATATACATATATATACATATATATATATATATATATATATATATATATATATATATATATATATATATATATATATATATATATATATATATATATAGACGAGTAGCGATGACAACCGAGATGGCCAGGTATTATTAAAATTACTATTATTATTAATTGCATAAAGCGCTCCGTCGTCGAGGCGTATTATATACAATGTGACATACTCGCGATTAGATCCGATTGCTAAATTTGTCGAATGAATTTTCGCCGTCTCGAATTATCTCGCTCTCTCTCTCTCTCTCTCTCTCTCTCTCTCTCTCTCTCTCTCTCTCTCTCTCTCTCTCTCTCTCTCTCTCTCTCTCTCTCCTGCTATTCCACGGACGCATTTCTCCCAATCGATTTTTTAAGTAAAAAACAAAAGTGCCGAATTCTGGGAGCCGCAAAAAAAAAAGAAGTCAAACAGGGAAAAAGAAGTCAATATTTCGAAGCAACGATGACGGATTTTTTTTTTTTTTTTTCGTCACTTTTTATCGAATTGACTTTGGGCTTGACACGAGCTTGAGGCTCGAGGAGGGGGGGGGATCCCCGTGTAAAGGGGATCGAAAAAATGGTGCTTCGCGAGCGAGCGCGAGTGAAACGTGTCTCTCGTGACGAGGGGGAGCCGAGAATCAAAAGTAGACACTTTTCAATGCCCCCGGCCACGTAATCACACTTTGTACAGCTTTAATGATACGATTCGTTGTAACGAGGATAAGTGATTGAGCGACGAAGAAGATGATGTTTGTATCGTTGGAACGCAACCGAAGCACTTTTTGCACGTTTTTCCTTGTTTCTATTATCTTATAAATCTCTTTAATTCTATCAGAGGGTTTTTTTTAATTGATAAATCTGTCAAGATATTGAGGGCGAGATATTTTTGGTCGAGGGAAAAATTGCTGATTTTCATTTTTATTTTCAGGAAAGATTTCTCCGCCATTTTTTGGAGTCAGGGTACGTTTTATTAGTACTTTTGGCTGTTGCGTGGTATTTTTTTTAAAGGGCCAAGACGGCTGTGGAATTTTCGAAGAATTGATTGCGGCCGGGTGGAAATTCCGAACTTTGAATGCTCCAACAGTTTGAAATTCCGAATTTTAATTTAATTTAATTTAATTTAATTTAATTTCCGGAACGCTCAAAAGTCCGAAAAAATACTGACCCGAAAGATCAAAAGTCCGAAAGAGTTTTACACGAAAAATCGAAACTCGGAAAATATTAGCACCTTCAAAATAATTCGGCTATGGAAGTTGTAAAAGTTTCGAAATTTTCGATAAATCGACGAATTATTTCGGATTTTTGTTTTTATTAAATTTCGCGTCAATTTTGAAACTCTTCTAGACAATGTTATACCGAATTATTTTGACGGTGTTCAGATTTTCGGAGTTTCGGTCTTTCGTGTAAAATTCTTTCGGAGTTTCGAGCGTTCGGGTCATTCAAAGTTCGGAATTTCAACCCGGCCCGATAGAAAAGTTTCGGATACGAAAGATTGTCCAATGGAGAATTATTGTGGAATTGGGATCTTCGCGAATAGAGATCGTTCGGCAGAGAAATGTTTTAGACGTGAGATATTTTGGTATAGAGATGTTCCTCATTAAGGGGCTATTACAATCAGGAGGCCCAAAAAATCGATTTTTCAAGAATTTTTCTTGAGAAAACCTTCAAATATATTAACATAAAAATTTGTACACATATTATGGTAACTTTTACCTGTATTTTAACATTTTTTATTTGTAAATATAATTATTTTTACAATAGAGAAATAATACAAATGTAGTAACAAAACATTCTCCAAGTCTAAAAAATAACGAAGAAATCTTTCCTGAAAAAAGAATCACGAAAATCGGCAAATGTTTTCCTCGCTGAGGAATCTCGGCCCTTGAAGACATCCAGAAATGTCAATTTCCATTGCATTCGAACGATGCAAACTTCATCCTCGCTCAAGCAGTAGGTTTAGAGAAAAAAAAACACACAAAAATAACGAGAAAACGAGATTTTCTCTCTCTCTCGCTTCCTTTCTTGTTTCTTTTTCTATATTTCACTACTTATAACGTTGATAAGAGGTTGCAAGAAAACAACTCGAAAAACGACACCGCGCGAATTGTGCATTTTTTCGCCTATTTTTTCTTCGAAACTGAAACGACGCATTTGTTTTGGAAATTTGTATGATAGGTCGATAACGAAATAAATAAGTATTTGTACGTATTGTATCGATCAATCGATCTTTCTCTCTTTTCCGCGAGTTACGAAGATTGCACAATCTTGAATGGCAATGCCTCCCTACGACAAATTCCACAGTCACGTATTCTCTTCTTTTTTTTCCCTCTTTCTCTTTCGCTTTTTTCCTTTCCTCTTGTTTTTTGTTTTTTGTTTTTTTTTTCGTTTTCTTTTTTTTTCCGAGCACTTTCACTACGAACGGCGAGAGTGACTCTTCTTTTTTCGTCCATTACGAACGTGACGCGAATTACCGGATAAGCTCATTTTTCGACGTGTCTCTTCTACGGCGTTAGTTTCGGGAACGCACGAGGCACGGAGGCGTTTGGCGATTTTTTTCACTGACGCGTGTAAGTAAAGTGAGTGGTCGTAAAAATAATTTATTATTGCTAGAATTATAATTATTAATTTATTATTTATTTATTTATTATTTATTTATTTATTTATTTATTTATTTATTTATTTATTTATTTATTTATTTATTTATTTATTTATTTATTTATTTATTTATTTATTTATTTATTATTATTATTATTTTGTTATTAACTATTAATTTATCATTTACTTTATTATTGCCAGTATTAGTTTAGTTTATTTATTTATTTAAATATTTACCGTGAAGATTTAGGGTGTGGTTTTTAGTGGGTATGAAAAATTTCGATGCAGACAAACAAAACCATAATTGAATTGAAAGGCGGATGACAAAATGGTTCTAGATAACACTAAATATTCGTCGCAATCCGCTGTTGTGCCTAAAACAATGATCGATATTCAATATCCATGGTTCGATAAAATTCTTCATCAATTAACCTTAAAAAATAACTGGAAGATATGAATTCTCCCACATGCCAATTTTTCTGTGGTTTGTTATGACATCAACGAAAGTTCTCTCAAATTTATAGAAAAATAGTGGGCGAACTTGACGAAAAAAAATTATTTTTACCTTATTTCGTTGAAAAATACATTAGCGGAATTCTTAACAGTTACGAAACATATATGATTGAAAAGTACATTCGAAAACCTAAGTTTTCTTCTTCGACGTTTTTTTTTTGTACAATGCATCACTTTTCGAGTATAATGAATCGAAAAAAAAAAACGAGAGGAATTTCCCGGTATCCAAATTCGAGTGTAAAATTTAATTTAAAAATGTAAAAAAAATCGCAGTCGCTTTTGACATTCGAATGAACTTAAAAACAAATTATGAGCCCATTTAAAAATCACATGATTTTTTAGTGTTTCGCTTGGTGTTGAATGCTTCATGTACGAAGAGATACTAATGCCAATCTGGACCTTCCGGCATCCAGCTCTGGGGTACGACCAGTAACTCCAACATTGAGATCCTTCAAAGATTCCAATCCGAAACGCTGAGAATCCCAGCGAATGCCCCATGGCACGTCTCCAATGCCACACTGCATAAAGATCTGGGGATTGTCACGGTCAAGAACTCAAAAGCTACGCGGCAATTACGAGAAGCGACTCGGAAATTCCAAACGCCCTGGCACCCAGCCTGTTGGATCGAGGACTAATCGCAGAGATTAAAAAAAAAATTAACCAGTGGATGTGCAAAAGCGATTCCGTACAAATTAACCACCCAAAACTGAAAAATCCTCACGGAGAGAAATAGACCAGGGTACATCATAGGATGGACCTTCTACTTCCACACTTCCTACCGTTCATCAAAACTAATAAATGCGCTTATTGCAACAGCTTGTAGTGTCACGATAATGGAGTTAAATAAATTTAAAAAAATGTCTTACGCGTTTGAAGCCTTAGGCCACATTAAGGGGTTACCCCCACTTGCGATTTTGAAAAAATCGATTTTTTTTTATTGCATTTTTTTGGAGTATAAGTATCTGAGAATATGTCCTGAAAAATTCAAGTCGATCCGAACAAAATTGACTGAGACATGAGCGTTGAAAGAGAAGAATCCGTTGTGTAAACGACCGGCTAGTCTGCCGTCTGGCGCGCTCGACCCTCCCTCCGACCTTCAATGCATTGTTCGATGAAAACGGGTCGTATACCTGGCATTCACGACGTTCATATAATTAGACTGGAATTTATAAAAACGGGCCCGGAATAGATGACTCTATGTAAGTTTACAAAAAAAAAAAATATTTTCTTCGTGTAAACTGAAATTGAAACTTTAAACGCGTTTTTCTCAAAATGGCATTTCTGAAGTCGGTGACCAAGATTACTCGAACACTAATGAACCGATCTTCTTGAAATTTTGCAGGCTTATTTAATACATAAAAATGTAGTCTTCAATCGTTCGATTTTTTTTTTTCGAAAAAAATGGCCGTTTTATAGCCAAAAAACGGCCGTTTTTTTCGTTAAAATCGAACCATTAACTTTGACTGTTCGCCATTTTGTGAAAAATGAATATTTTTCAAAATCCTTCGATTAAAGACTAGTCTATACTTATATTTGACTAAATCCATCCGCATTTTTTTTTTCAGATGATCCACTTCGCCGCAATGTTGGTCACCGCAAACCGTGTATATAAAAACATTATTTCATTGACGGCCATTTGCCACTAAACAATGTAATATTTTTCAATTAAAAAATTACTGAAAGTTCTTCAAGATGTGTTCATTAAGATGGTATATTGATCGGTTAAAAAAGTTTTGTAGTTTCCTTTAAAAAAATTCATGAAAATATCATGGTGGAAATAATAATATTTTTAAAATAATTTTAGAAAACCGTATATTAATATAAAAAGAATTATTATAATTTTTTTTTCCAAATTTCAACTCATTTTATAAATTTTAATCGCAATTATAATAACATATATATATATATATATATATATATATATATATATGTTATTATAATTGCGATATATATATGTTATTATAATTGCGATTAAAATTTATAAAATGAGTTGAAATTTGGAAAAAAAATTATAATAATTCTTTTTATATTAATATACGGTTTTCTAAAATTATTTAAAAAATATTATTGAAAGTTACTGAATTATTGAAAATTACTGAAAGTTCTTCAAGATGTGTTCATTAAGATGGTATATTGATCGGTTAAGAAAGTTTTGTAGTTTCCTTTAAAAAAATTCATGAAAATATCATGGTGGAAATAATAATATTTTTTAAATAATTTTAGAACACCGTATATTAATATAAAAAGAATTATTATAATTTTTTTTTCCAAATTTCAACTCATTTTATAAATTTGGAAAAAAAAATTATAATAATTCTTTATATATATATATATATATATATATATATATATATATATATATATATGTTATTATAATTGCGATTAAAATTTATAAAATGAGTTGAAATTTGGAAAAAAAATCATAATAATTCTTTTTTTCATTAATATACGGCTTTCTAAAATTATTTAAAAAATATTATTATTTCCACCATGATATTAAGGCGTTACCCCCACTTGTAGCGCAAAAAAAAGGGGTGAAAAATGAATGAAAGGGTGAATGAAGGGGTGAAAAATTAATGAAAAAAAGAATTATTATAATTTTTTTTTTCCAAATTTCAACTCATTTTATGAATTTTAATCGCAATTATAATAACATATATATATATATATATATATATATATATATATATATATATATATATATATATATATGTTATTATAATTGCGATCAAAATTTATAAAATGAGTTGAAATTTGAAAAAAAAAATTATAATAATTTTTTTTGTCATTAATATACGGTTTTCTAAAATTATTTAAAAAATATTATTATTTCCACCATGATATTAAGGCGTTACCTCCACTTGTAGCGCAAAAAAAAGGCCTTTTTCATGAATTTTTTTAAAGAAAACTACAAAACTTTTTTAATCGATCAATATACCATCTTAATGAACACATCTTGAAGAACTTTCAGTAATTTTTTCATTGAAAAATATTACATTGTTTAGTGGCAAATGGCCGTCAATGAAATAATGTTTTCATATACACGGTATATATATATATATATATATATATATATATATATATATATATATATATATATATATATATATATATATATATATATATGATATACAATGAAGAAAAATGTATATATGTATATATATATATTTTATGTATATATGTATGTATATATGTATATTATATATATATTATATATATATATATATATATATAATATATATATAATATACATATATACATACATATATACATAAAATATATATATATACATATATACATTTTTCTTCATTGTATATAGTTTTAAAAAAATATATGGCAACGTTGACACAATGAATTGTTATTGGCATTATACATTTTTATTTTATTTTTATAGTTGTAATGAAAATGTATCAATCGTAAAAAGCTTCTCGGGCCGTATTCAAAGCTCGTAGCTCGGCGAAAGAGAAGAAAAAAAAACGAGGAAGAGGAGAAAGAAGAAAAGCGACTAGAAGGAGAGGCGATAGTTCGTGTTACGTCTGGCTCTTTCGTGGCGCGGGGGTGGTGGTGGTGGCAACGTAAATCGTATTAGGTGAAGGAACGCGGCCGCGTTCGGGATCGTCGCTCGATACGTGTAACGCGCGATGACGAATTCGTAATAGGGCGGCACGGGATTATTGCTCAAGCGCGAATAATACGGATCGAAAGCCCGCCTCGCGGCCGATCAAGAAAGTCAATTGTAATTCGTGAATCGTCCCGAGTCCCCCGGCGTCTCACTGTATTTATAGATGTTCGGCTATGGCGATGCTTTTAGTCGCTGACACAGGGGGGCCATCGATACTTCGCGACCAAAACTAATCGCGAACCCAAATTCGCAGATCTCGATATTTTTAATTTTATTTTTTTCTTCGCAAGCTCAGTTTTTCGAGTGATCGTCCAGTGAAGTGCGACAGGAGAAGCGAATAATAAAAAAGCCAAAACCGAGGGAGGAAGCAAAGCAGCGTTGAAAAGACAAAGAAAATTGGAATTAAAAAAAAGTAACGAGCTTTCCTTTTTTTTTAGTCAAAATTTAATTTAAAAAGAAAAAAACTTGAGTGACGAAAAAAAGTAGAAATATTTTTTTCGCATTTTCGAAATTAAATTTCGAAAGAAAATATTTCAATAACGTAAAAAGTAAAGATTTTTTCGCATTTTCGAAATTAAATTTCGAAAGAAAAAATTTCAATAACGTAAAAAGTAAAGATTTTTTCGCATTTTCGAAATTAAATTTCGAAAGAAAAATTTTTAATAACGAAAAAAGTCAAAATATTTTTTCGCATTTTCGAAATTAAATTTCGAAAGGAAAAAATTGACGAGGGAAAAAAACTGGGATAATAATTTGAAGGGGAAAGAGGTTGGACTGTTTTTATTTGTTTTTTTTTTCAATTGAATTTTGAAAAAATAATAGATCGAGAGATCGTGAAAAAAACTTCGATTTCTACGGGAGACTTTAAATCGACGAGGATGAAGCTAACGGTGAGTTTTCTTGGCCCACTCTCCTGATTCGAAATTTGGAACCATCGGAAATTTACAAAATACCCTTTCGTTAACTTCGATAACTAATCGTTCGTGAAATTCCAAATGACTATCGTCAATTTTTTATGGCGTTACATACCTTTGGATGGTCGAAAACAGGGTTTTTTTAAAAATCCTATGAATTTTTTTGAAACTCTCAATGAAGCAATCGAAATGAGGTTTGGAAGATTTATTCTATTCTATTTATTCACTTACGGGTAGAGAGGGAACGAAAAATATTTATTTCTTTTCGTTACATGATTTTCACTAGCGTACACACGATTATTACAATATATTGATTTTTGCAAAATTAGCACTACTTTCACGATTTTTTTAAAGGGAAGTTTTCTCTACCATTTTTTAGACTCAGGGTATGTTTTGTTATTACTTTTGGCCGCAACGTGGTATTTTTTTATTTTTATTAATATTTAAAAATGTCAGAGGTATGGCACAGTCTTATAAACTGGTTGCGGTGGATGTTGCCAGATGGCGTGACGCGTAGCGTCGGCGAGATTACTCTGAAAAAAACGACCGAAATTTTTTCCGTCATTTAACACCCATACGCGGAATATGAACCAAGAAAAAGTGAGAAATTTTTAAAATCGACGAAATAGTACGTCGAGTACGTTTTGTAGCAATTCGAAACAAGAAAGAATTTTCCTCAAAAAATGGCTATATATATCAATAAAAAAAAATTTCAAAAAGATTTAGGTTCATGTTTCAGAAGATAAGGTTAGAGAGCTTTATACCAAATTTCATCATAATCGGCCGATTAGTTTTTGAGCTACACGTCACGCCAGTTTTGAGAATGCAGTTTAGCGGACCGTGCCATTTCTTCGCCATTCCTAAAGAAGAATAAAAATAAAAAATACCACGTAGCAGCAGTTTTTCTCAAAACTGCATTTCCGAAATTGCCGTGCAGGATTACTCAAAAACTATTAAGCCGATTGAGTTGAAACTTGGTAGAAATATTGATAATATTCGTACTTTCTACTTGAAGAAAATTGTTTTAGAAAAATTGTAAAAAAAAACGCCTTTTTTATCCGCATTTTACAGAAATGATGCGTGAAATGTTGATTTTTTGTTTGTAAATGCGTGCCATTTGCTCAAATTTGCATTTTCTTCATTTTAATTGCCGTCACCTAGAAACTATACATGTTCTAACTGAAAAAAAGTTTGAACTTTTGTGCAAATCAAAGTCTACGGGAAGCCAGACTGCACGCCGATTCGAAATTCCCGCGGCGACCTTGCTGTAATACTCTGCCACAATTCCGCCATTTTGATGATGAATTAATTAAAAAAAATTGTTTCGTATACTTGAATATACGATTGTTAAAATATACTTATACTTAAATTAGTTATATAATCAATTATATAATTAATTATATAATTAATTATAATTAATACTTAAATTAATTATTTATATTTAAGTATACGAAACAATTTTATATTTAAGTATAACTTGGTATAAGTATACTAAGTTACACTTAAATATAAAATTGTTTCGTATACTTAAATATACATATACGATTAAAGTATACCTAAAGTTTGATAATTGTAGAATAATTATTGCTTACATTAAAAAATCCCTCAATATTGCTTATTTTTCCCCGTCTAAATGTATATGCCGCCTTAAGGCCTTAGGCCACTCTAGAGGCCGAAAAAAATAACCTTTTTGCGGATTTTTTTTCAGAAAAACTACAAAATAAATCGAGATTACAAAAAAGGGTGTTTATCATACATATCAGTGACTGTATACAATAATTTTTTTGAAGCGATTTATTTCAAAATGGCGGCTGTGCAGCGTTTATCTCGAAACTGCATTTTTTAAGTTGGCCGGAAACACAACTCAGACAATTTCCAACCGATTCACTTGAAATGTTGAATATATCTTGAAAAATACATTATCTATGGATGTACGTAGGATTTTTTTTTTCATATTGTTCATTTGTTATTAACAATTATCTGACGATTTTTTCGGCAAATTTTTGGGAAGTGAAAAATTTGCGTAAAAAGTCGTCAGATAATTGTTGTATTACAGCAAAATTATTGTATGCAGTCACTGATATGTATGATACATACCCTTTTTTGTAATTTCGATTTATTTTTCCGGCCTCTAGAGTGGCCTAAACCCTCAAAGAACTCATAAAAAAAATCATGCAAATAAAATTTTTTCTGCTGACCTTCCGCTCGACCGAAATTCCCAAAACGAGCAAGACAAAAACAAAACGTCGATATTTCCCCCTCAGATATGGACGGTTATAACCCTGGCGTTGTGTCTGCGTGTCGAGGGATCAGCGAAGATAGTCCCCGGGTCATCGGCAGTGGATGGGCTGCCCGGTACCAAAATGTCGGAAGTGAAAGCCCCGCCGGAGGCGCAAAGGAAGCGTGACGCGGGTTACTCGTACCCAAGGCCGTTGGAATCGTCCCGTCCGCGTCTGGTCGAGACCTGGACGACGCGCGGTCGTCCATCGATCAAGGCTTCCGGCCAGTCGCAAGCTCCGGTCCGTCCGTTCAGTCGTTACGGGCCGCCCCGTGCCCAGTTGCCCCAGCGCAACGAGAACGGCGCCGTGCACGTGACCGTGAACGGGCCGTCATTGGGTTTCGTTGATGACGGCCGACACCAGCGTGTGCCGAGTCTCATTCGGGATAACGCGTTCGCGGGTGCAAGTCCGATAGCGAGCCAGAACAACGTTCCCTTCGGCCAAAATTCGGCCAACTATTTGCCCCCGAGAAATCAGAAACTTCCGGTGTACTCGTCGGCGCCATTGTCGACCGGCTTCTCGCACCAACATCGCCATCATCAAGCCTCCGCCCAGCAGCATCATCATCATCATAATTCCCAATCGACAAGAACGAGCCAGGGACTTGCGGTGGGGGCGAACAGTCAAATATCGGACGGCGTGAACTTCCTGTCGCAGAATTCCCAAGCGATCGAGCAGCTGTACGACGCGCCAGCGATAAACGTCAACTACGAGCCGATCAACGAGCCCCAGCCGCCTCGCGACCTCCAGAGCCTCGAGATCGGCGAGTCCGCCGGAAGTTACCAGGAGAACGGTGACTTCCGGTTGCCGGGTTACGCCTCCGGTGTCCTTGATGGCGAGGCCCTCGTCAGCGTCAAGTCCCTGGAGAAGGATCGCCTGATCAACGAGCTGAGGCAATCCCTGGCGGCCCAGCAGCCCCCCGGGGGCTTCCCCAGGGACGACCGGAACCGAGAAAACCCCGAGAATCGCGGCGCCTGCGCGCCAGCCGCCCAAGGATCCTTCGTACCGATGACTCCCGGTTACCAGTACGTTCCAGCCGCGCCCAGCTCACCGGGAACTTCCGGCTCGTCCGTCGCACCGGCAACGTCACCCCAAGACTCCACCACTGGACAAACCACCACGGGACAGACTGGCACTTCCGTTTCCGCCACTAGCACCACCAACAACAACTTTCAATTTCCGAATTTCGGCGCCCTGGTCCCAGTGACCAGTTACCTCGACTATCCGGCGTACGGCACGGGCTTCCTGGCCTCCGGTACTTCCGGCCACGTACAGACCACCTCGCCCACCCAATTCGGCATCCCCATACCCCAGGGCATCGCCCCAGGCGCCCCAAAACCCCCGACTTCCGGCACGCCGGGTAACCCACTTCCGGTGCAGCCGCTACATCCGGTTTTAGGCACCACGGCCACCTTCAATCCTGCCACGCTACACCCGAGCTTCCCCCTTGTACCGGCTGTCGGTCAAACCAGTCTGGCACATCCGGTCCACGGGGTTCAAGCCCCCGTCAATCCACTCCTCGTCAAGCCCGTCAAGCCTGTATATCCTCTTTACTACTATCCCAACGTTTATCAACTGCAAAAGCCCGGCTTGGCCAGCGTGCCCTGGAACTACGCACCCTCGTACTCACCCGTCAGGCCTGATCAAGCCTGGAAATAAATGTCATTCGTTCATTCCTAACCTTAAACGTTATTTTTTTTTTATCTTTTTTGTTTTGTTTTGTTTTCGTCCGATTGCCCCGCGGCATCTTCGCTCGTCAGTCTCGTCCTTTGTACATACGCGATAAGGCTTATTTATTATCTTTTTACTCTTTTTTACCACACCGGAAGTTTGCGTGTGATGGGGGCCCCAGTAACGGGTGAAAAATCATGTGCGAATTGAACAATTTTTTTTCCGTATGAAAAAGTGATTCACTCGTCGAATTAATTACACATCTATTTAGTATGAATATCAAGCTGTTGGAATTTTTTTTTTTTCGACGTACAAAATGGCCGACTACTAATATTTTCGTTTCTTTTGTTTTTTTTAGGCGCTCCGCGGCGTGACATTGAGCATCCGCAATTTTTTAGCTAGAACGAAAAACAAAAATTCTCGTCAATCTACATTGGACTACGGAATTTAAGGGAGACTTTGTCCTTGGAGTGCCATATTTCAGGTGTTTACATTTTATTTTTTTTAAAGGAAACGAGTAAAGCTTTGGAGTGGGTTTTTTTTCTTGCTGTTATTCATGATATACAGAACGTTGAAAAATTTTTTTTTTGAAAAACAAACCAAAACGGCGGCCGTTGCAGCTCCGCGAAAACAGGTCCTCCAATCGCGGGAGGTAAACGGCTGACATCACTGCCCCCTCTTTGTTGATCTGAAGCACAAATTCAAAGCATATTATCAATCTGTGACCCCTTGGTCATGGAATGACGGATGGGTTTTTCGTTTAGTACAAATTTCGGAAAATGGCGGCAATTTAAAAAAAAATCGAATTTTCGCGTTTTTTTCGCATAAGAAGATAAATAATAAATGCAAAAATGTATGTAGGAACGTAACTTTTAAATTCGAAGCAAATCGAGTGAAAATTGTTGAAGTTATTTGTCACGCCAATTGGAAAAAAGCTGTTTCGCGAAGTTTCGAGTAGTCGGCCATTTTGTACATCGAAAAAAAATCTAACAGCTTGATATTCATACTAAATAGATGTGTAATTAACTTTATGAGTGAATGACTTTTTTATACGAAAAAAAAAATGTTAAACTCGCACATGATTTTATAGTCGTTACTGTGGCCTGAGGCCTGAATCCCATTCATTCCCATTAATGGACCAATACGCGTTACCGAGTTATTAAGGGGTCATCACAGTGTAACGGATCGAAAAATAGCCGAATTCCGCGATTTTTTTTCGATGCTTAAAATACGCTAATCAGTCCGATTTTTTTTATGGAAAATCACATCATTCGTGAAAAACAGAAAATAACGTTTTAAACATTTATTTTTATATTTTTACAATTTTGTTTGACGGTTGAAAATGTCCTCGAAAAAAAAAAAAGGAAAACCAAATTCGTAAAAAGATTATCAATCACTATGAAAGCCGCTATCTTGCCATGGAGATTTTTTAAAATCAAAATTGACAAAATGGCGGTTGTTTGAAAAAAAAACTATCGAATTTAGTCTATTTTGTTAGACAGTTTTTTGTTTAAAAAAAATTGATTTTCAAATAAAAAAAATATTATATTAATTAATATTGATATTAATATTATTATATGAAATAAGAAAATAAAAAAAATAGATTTTTCGAAAATGTTACACTCTGATGATCCTTCAACACTCCAATCATCAATACCCGCTTGGTCTTTTTGCTAATTGAACATGTGCGAAAATCTGAAACGTGCAATATTTTTGCTTTTCTTTTTCATTTCTTGGTATCCATTGTTCATTAAAATCCACACGACACTGTGAAAGTGTCGAATAATTCGTCATCGCCCATTCATGCCTCACACTAGACGGACTTTCAGATTTTTCGTCACTTTTTCCACTGGCGTTTTATGGAAAAGTGAACTCTCTTCGATTGTGAAGCGATTCACGTATAGATATATCGTTGTACGATCTATTTCTTTTATATATATGTGTGGAAATGTTAAAATATAGACAATGAGCAAAAATAATTGGAGAATTTAAATCAATTACGATATAGTAGGATAGAATAATAGGATATTAATGAAATGTGCATTGGCCATATTAATAAGCATATTGCTATTAATCAAATCAAATAATCGAGATATTGAAATATATACAATATCGAAAACAATATATATGTGAAAAAAAAATTACTTGGAGGATTTAATAGAATTATTATATGATAAGATATAATAATAGATTATTGATTTAATATATATATATATATATATATATATATATATATATATATATATATACTCGGCAAAAAATTCCTGCTTGCGTGCCCATATGACACAGTTATTCCTTTTTCGTTTTGGAAAGTTGGCATTGCGGTCAAATTAAATAATTGAGATATTAAAATATAGACAGTAATTTTTTTAATAATAATTACCTGAAGCATTGAATTTAATCATAATATAGTAGGATATACTAAGAGGATACTAATTACAATATATATATATATATATATATATATATATATATATATCTCGGCTAAAAATGCACACTTGTCTACATATGACACAGTTATTCCATTTTCGTGTTGGAAAGTTGACACTGCGAGAAAATTCTCCATACGTGCTGTCCCTCTTCACTTCGCTTTTCGTCGAAGAAAAACTCTCACCTCGTGCACTTATATATATATATATATATATATATATATATATATATATATATATATATAGGAATAATTCAGTAACAGCCGATCATGACCTCGAAAGTCGTTCGATAATTCTAACCACGGTCGCCCCCAGACTTGGGTTACCCGAGTGATATCCCGAGAATATATAATCGAAACGTGGTTTTCAAGTCTCTCTTGCTTTCTTTCTTTCTTTCTCTCTCTCTCTCGCTCTCTCTCTCTCTCTCTCTCTCTCTCTCTCTCTCTCTCTCTCTCTCTCTCTCTCTCTCTCTCTCTCTCTATTTTTAAATTTTTTAAATTTTCTTATTATAATTTTTTTCCTAAGAGAACACTAAAATTAAATATGTAATGCATTTATACGTACTTTGCCCAAACGTGACATAACTAGGGCATAATAAAACTATCAATCAATCAATCAATCTTTTTCTCTCTCTCTCTCTCTCTCCTCTCTCTCCATCGCTTCTAGTTCATAATAACTCAATAACACCTTAGTAATACTATATTAGTTATAAAATCACCATCGTTATTATTTTCAATATGTTTATTTTTATTATTTTATAAGGATTTATCTTATGTTTATTTTCTCATTATTTATATTTCACTCTAAATTTATATTTGCGTTATGTTTATTTACTTATTACCTAGTTTTACACTAATTTTATTCGTGTTATGTAATTTTTTCTATTTTTAATTGTTTTTTTATACCGATTTTTTATGGACTGTACACAGTATGTACCATATTGCCTCAAGGTTCCGACCAAGGCATATAAAGATATCAATCAATCAATCAATCAATCAATCTCTCTCTCTCTTTCTCGGAGAGGGCGAGGGAAACATTCGTTAGTAATTTATTTATTTACCGTTCAATTTTGAGAATCGATCGCTGATTTGGTATCCAACATGGCATTCAAGGGAGCCCTGGAACCGGATGTTGCAGTAAGCAAAAGAAAAACAGCCGGGCTTGGACTCCGTAACCCCGAAATGGCGATTCCAGGCTTGGACTACAAAATGGTGGATTTAGGGTGTCACTGACGAGGCTGGCATAACCTCAAAAATGCGCAGAGCCTCCAGTAGCTTTTTCGTCCAGTGTTTTTTAAACGTATTAAGACTTTAGGCAGGGTCCAAGATACAGTGGGTTCATTTAAAGAAATCTTTCCTTGCAAAAAATCATGAAAATCAGCAAATTTTTTCCTCGCCTAAAGGTATCTCCCCCTTAATTTTGGTGAAATCGTCAACTATCTCACGATGCTACCGGCAATGCGAAGATTAAAGGTTTCGTAAATGTTTTTTTTTCCGGTGCAATGTCGCACGGGAGCTTTTGGAGGTTATGATAGGAGCTTTCGGAGGTTATGATAGGAGCTTTTGGAGGTTACGATCGGAGCTTTTGGAGGTTACGATCGGAGCTTTTGGGGGTTATGATAGGAGCTTTTGGAGGTTATGATCGGAGCTTTTGGAAGTTATGATCGTAGCTTTTGGAGGTTATGATCGGAGCTTTTGGAGGTTGTGATTGGAGCTTTTGGAGGTTATGATCGGAGCTTTTGGAGGTTATGATCGGAGCTGTTGGAAGTTATGATCGTAGCTTTTGGAGGTTATGATCGGAACTTTTGGAGGTTGTGATTGGAGCTTTTGGAGGTTATGATGGAGCTTTTGGAGGTTATGATGGAGCTTTTGGAGGTTATGATGGAGCTTTTGGAGGTTATGATGGAGCTTTTGGAGGTTATGATAGGAGCTTTTGGAGGTTATGATGGGGCTTTTGGAGGTTATGATCGGAGCTTTTGAAGGTCATGATAGGAGCTTTTGAAGGTTATGATCGGAGCTTTTGAAAGTTATGATAGGAGCTTTTGGAGGTTATGATAGGAGCTTTTGGAAGTTATGATAGGAGCTTTTGGAGGTTATGATCGGAGCTTTTGAAGGTCATGATAGGAGCTTTTGGAGGTTATGATCGGAGCTTTTGAAAGTTATGATAGGAGCTTTTGGAAGTTATGATAGGAGCTTTTGGAGGTTATAATCGGAGCTTTTGAAGATTATGATACGAGCTTTTGGAGGTTACGATCGGAGCTTTTGGAAGTTATGTTCCGTATGTTGGTATCTCGGGCACCGTCACGCCCTCTCTCCTCGATCTCGACGACACGTGATCGCTCAATCCTAAAGATCGTGTGACATCCGGCTGCGCGCGGTGTCGTGTTTGCGTTTCGTACGAGGCAAATAATAAACATAGTGGGGAATCGTCCCGTTGCGACGGTCATTCACTTTCCTCCACTGACCTAAATCCAGTTCTGGTTCTCGTTCGGAACCGGCTCGATAGCGACGTCGCGGAGGCCCCGGCACTCTCACCGCTCCCGTTGAATTACCAACACGCGCGCAAACGCATCCTTTCTTCACACCCTGTACATACCGCGCGTGCACTCGAGTACACAACTATAGCTATACCGAACATGGAAGACTTTTTTCCGACCGTGTCAACGCTTTTTCTTTACTCCGCATCGCCCGGGAAATTTTCTCGACGGTAATTTGAAAAAAAGGATAATTAATGAAATATGCATTTGCTATGTTGATGAGCATTGTCATTATTTGTAAAATTAAATTGAGATATTAAAATATATGGAATAAAAAAAAACATTTGAAATATTAATTATATGGAGAATTGAATTTATTTGTAGTTTATTGAGATATTATAATGGGATATTAATCAAATATGCGTTGACAATATTGACATAGAAAATCTATAAAAAAATTTCATTCGTCACAGTCGCGCTTCTAAGATAAAACAGTTGACAAAATTATTACTTGGAGAATTGTATTCAATTATGGTATACTTTGATATAATAATAGGATATTAATCACGGCTGCAATGACAGTGTTAGCAAATTTGTTATTATCGAAAAAACTAAATAATTGAGATATTACAATATACGCAATATTTTTTTTAAACATAAAAAAAAATTTAGTGAATTGAATTCAATTATAATGTAGTAGGCTGTAATAATAGGATGTTAATGAAAAATGCATTGGCAATATGAACAAACGTATTATTATCGATAAAATTAAATAATTAAGGCAAATAATTACATGATTAAATTTACAAATATGTAAAATATTTTTAAGAAATTACTTCGGGACTTGAATTAAATAATAATATATTAGGATATAATAAAGGAATATTTACCAAATATGCATTGAGAATATTGACAAACCAATTATTATCGATAAAACTAAATAGTCAATATATTAAAACGACGGCATTATTACAAAACAAAATAAAAAATAATTACTTGGAAATTCAATTTCAGCAATAAAAATTAAATAATAAATAATACAAATCAATATAATAATGTAAAATACTAGGAGAGACACAATAGGAAGAAAAAAAAAACAATTTTTGACAAGATTCTCGTTCGTACCAATTGCTTTTTTTACAAGGAATGTGAAAGTACCGAGGGTTCGTTGAATTATCCGAATTGCGTAAAATTTAGCGAATTCTATTTCACCAGCAGGAAATTTCGCATTTTGCCGGAATTGCGACTTCCCGTGTGGATATTACACGATAACAAGTGAATTTCTAATCGTTCGAACATTTTTTTTCCATGCGCACAAGACCGCCGGACTTCCGGTACGAGCGTAGCGTCGAAACATCCGAAAGATTCGGCAATAAATACGCGAGCTCCGAGCTCGTTAGCTCAACTGGCCAAAAAAGAGGAAACAAAGAAAAAAATTGGAAAAAAACCAAAAGAAAATTGGGTGTAGTCCTCAAAAGTCCTTACCGCCGATTAATTTGGAATTTCGTATACCCACATATTTTAACTCGCTGATGATGAATATGATAGTGAAGATACCTGAAAATTTTATTTTCAAGGTCAAAACTCACAAAAACTGATTTTCAAAAAGTTTTTCTATTTTATTTTAATAAATGTTGGTCTTAGAGAAAAATGTTTCTTACCAAAGTTGTAGCCTATAAAAAGGTTTATCTTTTATGTTCTATATAGTTTTTGTCTAAAACCATTCGGTTTCGAGAAAAATTGGATAATCCTCCAATAAGTACATTTTGCTAAACTCCATTAGTTTCGATATTGTCTACTTACGCACTTTACCACGGGAAGGTTACAGTTTAGTCTTTAAAGAGCATGCTTATTTTTTGCTTTTATGTGTTTAACTTAATTTCTTAATTTTTTGTTTTTTTTTTTGCTTTTGTTTGGGTATGAAGACTAAACTGTAATGCGAAGACTAAACTCCAACCTTCCCGCGGTAAAGTGCCTAAGTAGATACTGTCGAAACTAATGGAGTTTAGCAAAATGTACTTATCGGAGTATTACCCATTTTTCTCGGTACAGAATGGTTTTAGACAAAACATGTATAGCACATAAAATATCAATCTTTTCATAGGCTACAACTTTTGTAGGAAACATTTTTCTCCAAGATCAACATTCAACAAAATAAAACGGAAAAACTTTTGAAAAATCAGTTTTTGCGAGTTTTGACCTTGAAAGTCAAATTTTCGGGTGATTTCCCTATCATATTCGCGATCAGCGAGTCAAAACACATGGGTACGCGAAATTCCAAATTAAGCGGCGGTTTTTCGGAACTTTATCCGGAAAATTGCTAAAAAGTATTGAAATTATTTCGGAGTATTCCACAAAATGGACAATCATACCTGTGATCGTTTAATGTGGGTCGATTTCTAATCGTTTAAATCGATTTCTTGAGACTGTCTCGATCGACTTCCGGTCGAGCGAAGATTTCGTCCACGCGAGGATTCGCCTCTCGCGCCTTCTCAAATATCGTTGACTTTCGCGTACTTTGGAGCAATTTCCGGTCGGCTCGCGACAACTTCCGGCTTCGCGACTCCTCGTGAGAAATTACGGGGGAGGCGTGCGAGTCTTGCCGATCATTCGAACGTCCTGTGAGGGGCCATTTCCGTCACGTCCTTCCTTCCACGTGCCCCCCCCCCCCCCCCCTGTGACGGGATCGAAGGGGTTTCGAGCGACGGTGAAAGTCGAACGAAATCAATAGTTTTGCCGGGGCGTCTCACGAGATCTCGCGCCCCGCCGAGAGATCGGTCAAATATCGTGAAAAAAAAGGGAATTTGCACTCACGCGACTCGAACGAGTCATTCTCTTGTTTTATACAATCCAGCCCCGAGAAATTATTGCTCAATTACTCGGTTAATTCGCTCGCATAAATATCAACGTTGGCATCAAACGAACAAAAAGTCGAACGCGAGTCAATTAATAGAAATAAATGCTTGTACTGAAGGAAAGAAAAAAATAATTCAACATCGATTTTTTGTCTTTTTTCGAGGCCAAATTTTCAATGAAAATTCAATTCTCGTACGTCTTTTTCGAAAGAGAAAAAAGAGAAGAGAAAAAATTGAAGTGTAGGCGATTAGGTCTAATTTTTTTATGGCAATTAGTGAAGGGAAAAAAAATATTGAACATCCCTTTTTTTGGTCTTTTTTAAAGGCCAAATTTTCAATGAAAATTCAATTTTCAGAATGTATTTTTCAAAAAAGAAAAAAAAATTAAAGCATAGGCGATTACGTCTAATTTTTTATGGAAAATTTTTAATTGTCATGAAATTTAAATTTGTTATTGCGATGGAAAAATTTAATTCCAATGCTGTATAGGAAACCAGTTTAGGAGTACGATTTTTAGTGATTTTCATGATTTTTTGAACTAGGAATGAACGAATAAAATTTATTAAAACTTTCGAAATATTTTATAAATATTCTCAAAGGAATATTTTAATTTTTTCGAATCGTTTCCTCTGAAAATATGGAACCTGCCGCCCAACGAAACTCGACATCGACTTTGCTGTTTGTGTACACTCCGGAGGCCACAGTTTTCATCGGACATCAGTACGATTTGAAGATTACTTTAAGAACATGTTTTCCTTCTATATGAACCTAACTGCGATCAAAAATATTGGCAATTGCATTTTTTAGAGGTGCTTAAACAAAAGAGTCTAATTTTTGCCATTATTTTCACTTTCTTTTGCTATAAGAAATATACTTTCAACAACGATATTATCCCAAATTTAGGTTCATATAGAGCACAATTATATAGAGAAACCAACTGTCGCTTAAAAAAATGATAGGTTAAAAACTTTTTGAGATAGAGTGTACGCAAATTGAGAAAAATCATTGCGAAATCATTTTTGCCATTAATTTATAATCTTTTATACTATAAAAAATTATAGGTTGGGAACTTTTTGAGCTAGATTGTACGCAAATTGAAAAAAATGAAAAATTGAAGGTAGTAATGAATTATTTATACTGTTTACCGGTTAATCAGGAAATAGTTTTACTAACAGTCTATAAAATTAAAAAAAAATCGATTTTTTAGTCATCTTAACTGGTTTCATGCCTTAATAATGATAATAATAATAAATATTAGTCATAAATAATAATAATGACAATAATAATTAAGAATAATAATAAATAATAGTAATAATAGTAATAGTAGTGAGTAATAGTAATAGTAATAATAGTAATAGTAGTAAGTAATAGTGATAATAGTAAGTAATAATAGTAATTAACAATAATAATGAAGAATAATAATAAATAATAGTAATAAACAATATTATATTTTTTTAGGCCCAGATTTTCAGCGAAAATTACCGCTACGTCTTTTTCGAAAATTAAAAACACAATAAAAGCTAATATTTAAATGTAGGCGACCAAGCCTAGTTTTATTTTTGAGAATTTTTAATTGCTATACGATAAACGTATTTTATTGCGATGAAAAATAAAACTGAATTGAAGTGCTATTTTATAATAATAAAAATAATAATGAATAATGATAACAATAAGAAAAAATAAGAATAACAATTAATAATAATAAATCATAATAATAAATAATAATCATCAATAATGATAAATAATAATAATAAATATATATGTATATATAAATTTAGTTAGATCAACCAGACTTGGAATTTCTCGATTTCGATGGACACGCAACTCGGAGAAAATATAAATTAGCTTTTGCGTGTGGATTCGCCCGCTCCCATGGCACTTTGCTCAAAACACCGACCGAGTTTTGCCGCGAGATGAAAGATCGAGATCGAAATCGTTATTACGACAAGCCGTGTCTCCCAAGCTGTTCTAATTATATCTCACGTCGGCGCTTATGCATCACGTGATCTCGCTTTCCACAAACATCCTGTGGAATTTGCTTTTTCTTTCTCATTATTATCGGCATGTTATGAATTTATTTGCTCCGTCGGTATTTTACGATCTTTTTTCCCCGCATAGTTGGAATTTTTGGTTGTTTTTGCATCGTCCGTATTTTACGAATTCTCGTACGTGGCTCATTTGAGTAATTATTCCACGAGGAAGAATTACAAAATAATAATAATAATAATGAGTAATTGAAGTAGCGGAATGAACGTTTGAACTTGCTGGATTCGGGCCAAATTCAACCGCAGCGAGAGATTCGTTTCGATTTTCCTTCGGCCTCTGTGTATTTGTACTTTCCAGGCATAATAATCTCCCGAGATCCCCCCCCCCCCCCTCTTCGGGTGACTCGTAACTTAGAACGGTGAGAAAAAGGTGCGACTCGAAAAATTCCCCCACCGCATTTTTTTGTCTTCCGGTAGAGCAAATGAGAATAATTGTACATAAAAATATCGACAGTTAAGATTTTTGTCGGATTTCAAGAATAGCGGAAAAATGATCGATTCAGCCGGATAGGAAAGAACGAACGGAATGTTTTTTGCTCCTCCCGAGTATTACGGCCGGAAGGAAAAAGAGCCTCTCGACGCTCGGGAGAACGAGAGTGAAAGGAATCCTTAAGTTGCATAAATTTCGTACTGTAGCGCGAGGGCATCGTCTCGAAAGCTTTCCCTCCCTTTCCCTACGATGCCTTCATTTATTACAGCCGACTATTGGACAATAACAAATATTTGTGAAATTGTAGCTATCGATCAATCAAAATTGATTTAATGATATTTTTTTATTATTTTTTTATCCCGACGTAAGAGGAATTTATGAATTCATCATTTTTTATTCATTTTTATTGCAAAGAGAATTTTTTTTTATTATGAAGTAAGAACAATTTAGTAATATTCAATTTTGTATTGATTTTTATTGCGAAATCGATTTTTCTCATTGTGAAGTAAAAATAATTTAGTCATTAATAATATTTTATTTATTTTTACTGAGACATTGATGTTTTTTCATATGAAGCAAGAAGAATTGATTCATTTTTTATTTTTTCTTTATCTTTATTCCGAAATCTTTTTTTTTTATTAGGCAGTAAGAAAAATTGATTCATTCATGATTTTTTGGTAATTTTCATCGCGTAATGGATTTTTTTAAAAACGAAGTAAGATAAATTTATTCATTTGGTTAAATTGGTTCCTTCATTTATTTCAGCCAATTATTATGTAGCAATGAATATTTTCATAATGATAACGGTCGATGAATTCGGATAGAGTAGTTGATATTCTTCAAATTCTTTATTTCATCATGACCGAAGAGGAATTTATTAATTCTCCATTTTTTATTATTTTTTATTGTGAAGTAGATTTTTGTAAATGTGCAGTAATCACAGTTAGTCATTTCTTTTTTTAATTCATTTTTATTGAAAATCGATTTTTTTTGTATAGTAGAAGGAAGAATTTAGTCAATCACAATTTTTTATTCATTTTCGTTGAGATTATGATTTTTATTTCAATTATGAAGCAAGCAGAATTGATTAGTTCGTCATTTCTTATTCATTTTAATTCTGAAAGCGATTTTTTTACTACGAAGTAAGAAAAATTGATTGATTCATGATTTTTTGGTAATTTATGTGCGAAAAAGACTTCTTAAAAATTACGAATAAAAAACAATTGGTTGATTTGTTATTTGTTATTTATTTTGATTGCAAAATCGACTGTTTTTTACTACGAAGTAAGAAAAACCGATTAAATTGTCACTTTTATTATTTTGTATTGCTAAGGTGATGATTTTATTACGAAATTAAATTTTTATCGAACTTTTATTACGAGAATTAATCAATTAGCATCGAATTTATATCACGAGAGTGATATGAATTTGAAATTGTTCCTTTGAAATTTAAAAATTTCAAATAATTTTTTTTAAGGTTTTTCACTCGAAATTTGATAATTTCGAATGAAAAAAATTTGTAATTTTTTACTTGAAGTTTGAACATTTCAAATGAAAAAAATTGACATTTTTTCACCCGAATGAATTTTCAAAAATCCCCAAATTTAATAAATACAAATTTATATTAATTAGCATCGAATTTGTATCACGAGAGTGATATAAATTTGAAATTTTCCACGTGAAATTTGAAAATTTAAAATCAAAGAAAACTTGAAAATTTAAAATCAAACAAAATTTGAAAAGTTAGAATCGAAGAAAATTTGAAAATTTAAAACCAAAGAAAATTTGAAAATTTAAAATCAAAGAAATTTTGAAAATTTAAAATCAAAGAAAATTTGAAAATTTCAAACGAAAAAAATCCAAAAATTTCAGTCGAAATTTCAAAATTTGAAATTTTGCCCTTGAGATTTGGAAATTTCACATGACCATTTTTTGAAATTTTTTCGCCCAAATGAATTTTCAAAAATCCCCAAATTTAGCAAATACCTTTGAAAATTCGTAGTTACGATATAAAAAATATCTCATCCGCTGATAACGGTCTGATTAGAGCGTGCCGATCTTCCGGGCCCCGTGAGTGTCCGAGTCAACGACCCCGTGAGATTCCCAATCGCCCCTTATCCCGCGAAGATCTCCGCTGTTCCACGATCAGCTGGGCGTTTCTGCCTGAAGTGGGAAATATATCCGCACGGACGTTAAATTTCCCAGGAGCGATAAATACCCGCTGAAGCGAGTGATCACAATGGCGAAAGGGTGTGTGTGTGGGGGGGAAGTGTCGACGGACCCAAGCACGTAGAGGTGTACAAAATGACAATGGGACACCGGCTGAGTAGGTGAATGCCGTGCGCGATTCTTCTTTCCATTTCGATCCAAGATCTCAGATATGCAAACGCCCAGAGCCATAAAGAAACAGGAGCGAATGTGGCACTCGGGTTCATTGTCTCTCGCCGATAAACGATAGAACGCGTTTTCACCTCCTCGGACAATTGATTTTCCTCGCGTCACTATCATCGTGCCCCGATCATTTTTTACCCCCCCCCCCCCGCCACATCGTGACGAGCCTGCGAATCGTCATCCAGATCGAGCATTTTCGAAAGTCACTTGAAAAACAGCAAGAAAAAACTATGTTTTCGGAGGATGTCTTTCAGCTGATGAAAGAAGGGTCCAAAGGTACGAGGGAATCCCGGCGCGTGAATTGTGGCCTCCTCGGTGACCTGGCGATTCCTCCTTTTGTCCATTCGCAAGAAATCTCACGTTTGTTGACGTATGCCGTTGGGCCGTGGGTGAATGCGTTTTCCGCGCGCCTGTATGAGTCGATCTCGTTGGATGTGGTCTCCTGCACGGGGGCTGGCTTTACCTTCACCTAGACCTCTCTCCCGTCGGCGGGCGTGACGGGAAAGGGGGGTCCGGATGTATAAAAGGTGTCCGGCAGGATGGCAATGCCACCAGATAGCCGCAAACTCCATCAAAACCAGCGCACTCTGAGATCCTCCGTCTTCGATCAACCCCCAATCCGGATCATCAAATTGGAATATAGGGAGAACATCAACGAAAACAACCGAAGATTCTAGCCGTCAGGATGAGGACCCTCGTGAGTGGCCGAATCTGCAATTTCGTTTGCGTTTCATCCGCTTCGCATTGTAATCCTATCGTTGTTCTTCCCCAAAGTTGGTGTTGGGCGTGGCCCTTTTGATGTCATCGGTGTCGTGCCGGGAGCCGCGCGGGGCCGATAAGCGGACGCGAAGATACGGGCCGAGTAAGGACAAGCGAGGAGTCGGGGACTATTCTGGTTACGGAAGTGGAGGAGCGGCGATCTTCACCCCAGTCAACGCGCCAGCCCATGGATATTCCCTTGGAGGCGCGGGAGGCTTGACCCTCGGCCATTCGGGGATCCAGGGACTCCAGTCCCTGGGCCTGGTCCACGGATCAGGTGGATATTCCCTGTCACCATCCAGCCTCGGCATCGGTTACGGTCTCGGAGGATCTTCCGGTGGTCACGGCTTGTCCTTCGGCTCGCCCGGGGCTCACGGCTTGACGCTCGGATCATCCCCGGGCCAGGGATTGACCTTCGGATCATTTTCCGGCCACGGATTACCGCTTGGATCATCATCTGGCCACGGATTATCGCTTGGATCGTCATCTGGCCACGGACTGTCGCTTGGATCATCATCTGGCCACGGACTGTCGCTTGGATCATCATCTGGGCACGGGCTGGCACTTGGATCATCATCTGGGCACGGACTGGCGCTTGGTTCGTCATCCGGACATGGATTGACGCTTGGTTCGTCATCCGGACACGGTTTGGGGCTTGGCTCATCATCCGGATCTCACGGATTAAGCCTGGGCTCGTACTCCCTCGGCGGACAAAGCGGCCAATCCTACTCCCTGCCAAGCCTCACCTACGGATCCCCAGGCCTGATCGCCTCAACTGCTTCCAAGACTGGGCCCGTTACTTTCGGCAGTTACGGCGGTTCCAGCGGTGCAGCCTCATCCTCCGGCTACTCCACGCCCCTATACGCAACTGCTCAAGGTCTTTCGGGTTACGGTACCGGGAGCGCTTACAGCCTACCTCTCGGCCTGTCGTCATCCCACGGAAGCCACGGAATCACCCTCAGTGCGTTGACTTCCGGCGGTTCCCACGGATACGCAGCACCGTCAAGCTCGTCCGGGTCGTCTCACGGCCTGACCGGTGGCCTCATAGTGGCTGCCGCATCACCAGGTACCTCCAGCGCTTACGGAGCTCCAGCAGCCTCTTCGGGTACTTCGCACACGAGTTCGTCGGATTATTCATCGAACTCCGGTGGATCATCGGCTGGCTACTCCCTTCAGATTCCATCGACATCGTACGGTACGCCGCACACCCACAGCGGCCTATCCAGCGGATCATCGGACAGTTCGACCTACACGATGTCAGGCTCTTACTCGGGTTACCAACCGGCCTCGTCGGAAGGTAGCTCCTACGCGTCCGCCGGGACATCCGCTTACTCGCCGCCAAGCACCAGCTACGGGTCACCCAGCTCCAGCCACGCTGGACCAACCGTCATCTATTCGCCACCAAACGCTGGCGCTAGTTCAAGCTCCAGTTATTCCAGTCCGAGCTCCAGCTACTCCAGTCCAAGCTCCAGCTATGGCAGTCCAAGCCCCAGCTATTCCAGTCCAAGCTCCAGCTACGGCAGTCCCAGCTCCAGCTACTCCAGTCCAACTTCCAGCTACTCTGGATCAAGCTCCAGCTATTCAAGCCCCAGCACCAGGTATTCCAGTCCAACTTCTACTTACTCCAGTCACTCCAGCCCGAGTTCCAGCTACGCAAGCCAGAGTTCAGGTTACTCCGCGCCATCGATGAGTTACGCAGCTCCAAGCTCAAGCTACAGCTCATCCGGGTCATCCGGATATTCATCTGGACACTCGAGCCCGTCCAGCTCGTACGGCAGCCCAGCTGAGCCACATGGCTCCTACTCTCAGCACAATCCTCGATACCTAAGCTTCGCCGCGTCCAAGTCCTTCGACAGCATCGAGGCAGATGCTCCATCCAAATATGACACTATCTCGTACTCCAGTCCCGACGGGAAGTATTGACCCTTTGCCGCTCGCCACGATCAAGATTCCACAACATCATTGACCGTCGAACCTCATCGAGGGCGCCCTATATTTATGTTCTCATAGTCTTTGAGTTTAAGGATTTAGCCATCGCTTATTTATGTCTTTTTATACTATGTCTTCAACGGGCGCGGAGCCTGCGACAATTGTCACTCGCCGTTCTGTCGTTCCTATATTCTTCCTAATAAAAATGACGGTACGCACGAATCGACTAGATCAACCTCCACCATCCTCTCGTCCTTCGCAATCCATGCAAACCGCGCGGGAAGCTACGAGACGAAACGGACAACCGTGGATGATGATCCAGGTGGTAAAAGAAAGAGAGATCGCGCCCAAGAAAAGTGAGAATCGAAACGAGCACTTGAGGAAGGCGATGGAAAAAACGCGATCACTTTTACTTCAAGGACGGCAACGAGATCGGTATCGTGCGTGTACGGCTGACTCGTTCCACATATCCACCTGGTCACTCTCCATGGGATGGGCGGCGCAGCGAAAGAGTCCCCTTTCTAAATGTTTGCTTTATTTGGGAAAGTAAAGAGTCCGCGAGAGCCTCGTGGTATCGTATGTGGCTTCGTGGATAAGTGAATGTCGACCTCGGATGACCAGTTTACGCTCAAGTCAAATGACCATCGCGGCAAACGGGATTTGCAATCGGCGCACTCCTCATAGGGATCACGGTTTTGGCGAGACAGTGACTGCTCGAAATCAAAATTTTCCTTTGGAGACACCCTCTCGGGTTTTCTGTTTCCTTTTTTTGACACACATTCCTCATACTTTCGGATTTTCGTTTGATTCGAGCGCTTGGATTTCGCACTGCCCAGTTGGTCTATGCACCTGACCCAGTTGCCACTCGGGTGACGTTCTCCACACGTGTGTACTACGAGGCTGCGATCTCTCGAGAACAATTTGATACGCATGCAGCTAAAGCTACATCTCTTTCTCTCTCTCTCCAAACAAACTCGAACGTACTATTGCTTCAGTTATTTTTTAAAGTTTTTTTTTACTTCATATGGATTTCCCTGTTGGGTTTTTTGGTTTTTGCTTTATACAGTTTGTTTGAGTTAGGTATTTTTTTAGTTTTTTACTTCATATAGATTTCCCTGTTGGGTTTTTTGATTTTTGCTTTATACAGTTTGTTTGGGTTTGTTAGGGGTCTTTCTCTCTTCTCTCTCTCTCTCTCTCTCTCTCTCTCTCTCTTTCTCTCTCTCCAAACAAACTCGAACGTACTATTGCTTCAGTTATTTTTTAAAGTTTTTTTTACTTCATATGGATTTCCCTGTTGGGTTTTTTGGTTTTTGCTTTATAAAGTTTGTTTGAGTTAGTTATTTTTTAAGTTTTTTACTTCATATAGATTTCACTGTTGGGTTTTTTGGTTTTTGCTTTATACAGTTTGTTTGGGTTAGTTATTTTTTTTAGTTTTTTACTTCATATAGATTTCCCTGTTGGGTTTTTTGGTTTCTGCTTTATACAGTTTGTTTGCGTTTCTTGGGGGTCTCTCTCTCTCTCTCTCTCTCTCTCTCTCTCTCTCTCTCTCCCTCTCTCCCTCCAAACAAACTCGAACGTACTATTGCTTCAGTTATTTTTTTAAGTTTTTTACTTCATATGGATTTCCCTGTTCGGTTTTTTGGTTTTTGTTTTATACAGTTTGTTTTGGTTAGTTATTTTTTTAGTTTTTTACTTCATATAGATTTCCCTGTTGGGTTCTTTGGTTTCTGCTTTATACAGTTTGTTTGGGTTAGTTATTTTTTTTAGTTTTTTCCTTCATGTAGATTTCCCTGTTCGGTTTTTTTGGTTTTTGCTTAATACAGTTCCTCTGCGTTGTTTGGTTTTGCCGTTTTGGATTTTGGTTTTGTATTTTGCCTTATATAGCTACTCTGTCTTGTCTTTGCGATGCTGCTTCGTTTTGTTTTGTACAGCTTTTTTCTTGGTACTATTTTATGCCTCGGTTCCATATACTATATTTAATTATTCTTGATTTTTATATTCCATCTCACACCCTATATTTTTGCTGTGTTACTTTTTGTACCCCATAGCTTCTTCGCTGCACCACGTTACGTTTTTTTCGCTTACACGGTATTTCACTACTGGTTATTTTTTTCACTGTTTTATTATTTTTATAATCTTATTTTGTACTATACTATATTATTTAAGGCGTTACCCCCACTTGTAGCGCAAAAAAGGCCTTTTTCATGAATTTTTTTAAAGAAAACTACAAAACGTTTTTAATCGATCAATATACCATCTTAAAGAACACATCTTGAAGAACTTTCGGTAATTTTTTTATTGAAAAATATTACATTGTTTAGTGGCAAATGGCCGTCAATGAAATAATGTTTTTATATACACGGTTTGCGGTGACCAACATTGCGGCGAAGTGGATCATCTGAAAAAAAAATGCGGATGGATTTAGTCGAATATAAGTATAAACTAGTCTTTAATCGAAGGATTTTGAAAAATATTCATTTTTCACAAAATGGCGGACAGTCAAAGTTAATGGTTCGATTTTAACGAAAAAAACGGCCGTTTTTTGGCTATAAAACGGCCATTTTTTTTCGAAAAAAAAATCGAACGGTCAAAGACTACATTTTTATGTATTGAATAAGCCTGCAAAATTTCAAGAAGATCGGTTCATTAGTGTTCGAGTAATCTTGGTCAGCGACTTCAGAAATGCCATTTTGGAAAAAACGCGTTTAAAGTTTCTCTTTCAACGCTCATATCTCAGTCAATTTTGTTCTGATCGACTTGAAATTTTCAGGACATATTCTCAGATACTTATACTGCAATGCAATAAAAAAATCGATTTTTTCAAAATCGCAAGTGGGGGTAGCCCCTTAATCAAACATAGTGTATTATTTCACATCCTATATTCAATTATCGTTGATTTTTATATTTCACCTCACACCCTATATTTTGCTGAGTTATTCTTCGTACGTTGTAGCTTCTTCGCTATACCATGTTACGTTTTTTCGCGTATACTTTATTTTACTTTAGAATATTTTTCAAAAAATGATGATTTTCGAAAAAGATGATTCTTTTTTTAAAATAACGTAAAGCCCAAAGTCTCGATAACCGAGGGTTTTTTACCAAACTGTAATTCCAGCATATAGGAGGACATGATCCGACCTATCGTGACCAAGTCATCTATCAATCAATCAATCTACCCCCTCCCCTCTCTCTCCCCTCAGCCCGGCAAATATTTTCCCCATTTTTTTCCACCACTTTCCACGCGTCCAAAAAGCCTTGCCTTCCCTCAAACGAAAGTTCAACTCTCCGTTACCTTCATAATTGCGTGGAAAGAGAAAATAAAAACAAGGGGACGAAAATTATTGGCATCACGATCGGTCGAGTCTGACCCAGTTTCTGTCTCCAGGCCTGAAATCATTTACCCCCCCCCCCCCCCCCGTCTCGTAACAATAAATTTCACACACGCGCTCATACATAACGGATATTTTCATACGGGGATCGATCAGCGACGATTTATTCGTCATCGAGCGGAAGAGGAAGAAGAAATTCAATGGGAGACGCGTGAAAGGACCTCTCGCGTAGAAAGGGATGACGGGCGTAAAGTTTTGGAAAAATAAAGAGCGAGATAGAGAGACACGCAGACCAAAGGCGTGGTCGAGAGAGATTCCGCAGGATCGTCATAGAGAAAGTGAATCGAGGCCTTCTCTTGGAGGAGAAAGAGCGAGAGAGACCGATTCCGCCTGAAACTGGGTAAAAAACAAACAGAAGTACAAACGAGCAAAAAAGAACTCCAAGACTCACGAGAAGGAAAAGAGAATTTACACGCGCAATGAGAAAGAAAACAATGAAGAAATTTCGCTCGTGTTGGATCTGATTCACGTTGCCTCGTATCGGTTTCGCATGCGCTCGTCGTACGCTCCCAACGTTCCTGCTGGAAATGGCCGAACGGATTTTCCCTTTTTTTCCCTTCCTTTTATTACATTGGAATTGTATTCTCCGGCGGTGCGCAGTTTGTCAGAGCTCGCGACGAGGCGGGAAAGTGATCCTAATCGTTCCCTCGACGATCGCGAGTGGGACGCGAGGAGGAAGTGGCGAACGTTTTTTACAGCCATTTTTAGCGATCGAGCGGGCGAAATTATCGGCATGATTTATTTTTTGCCACGCCGATTTTTCACTGCCGATTTGCTGAAAAATCGGTAAACTGTGGGAATTCGAAAATCATTTTAAAAAACTATAATGATAATTATGAAGTGCAAGAATAAAATATGAATTTTTTTCATGCCGATTTTTCACTGCCGATTTGCTGAAAAATTGGTAAACTGTGGGAATTCGAAAATCATTTTAAAAAACTAGAATGATAATTATGAAGTGCAAGAATAAAATATGAATTTTTTTCATGCCGATTTTTCACTGCCGATTTTCTGAAAAAATCGGCCAACTGTGGGAAATCGATAATCAATCAAAAACAATAATTATATTTATGAAGTGGAAGATTTAAAGGTGAATATTTTTTTCACGTCGATTTTTCACTGCCGATTTGCTAAAAAATCGGTAAACTGTGGGAATTCGATAATCATTTGAGAACAATAATGATAATATAAAGAGCAAGAATACAATAAATTAACGGCAATACTATTCATTGTCGATATTATTGATCGGTTGTGTTAAATACCTAAACGTAAAAGTCAAAACATCATTTTTTCAAAATATATTTTGACAGTTTATCATCTTATAAATGTTCCCTGAAAGTTTCAAGGCGATCGGATCCAACAGTTTTATAGGCGTTGACGCCCGTCGGCGCCAAAAGCAAAATATCTCAAAAACTAGTGGATCGAACTTTCTGAAATTTTTGGGCCGTTTTTTTAATGTTAAAATGTAGTATTTGATCGAAGTATTGTTTTTCCGATGAATACTTTCGATTTAATGAACGAAAAATATCCATTTTTCGCAAAAATCAAGACTCTCACTTTGATCAGGCGCCATTTTTTCCAAATTTGCCATTTCAGAAATTCCTTCGCTTAAAAATGGGATAAACTAATATACTAAATAAATCTGTTTGACTTATCGACATCGGCTGTAAATCGACTATAATTAAATATTTACACACAAAACAAATTACAGAGCGATTCTACAGATGATACTCTTTCAACTACCTAATTTTGGAAAAAAATATGATCACGATCTGCTAAAAAAAAAAATCCAAAAACGAGCTGTTTTCGACTGTAACAACAAGGCATAACCCGTTGATCGATGTCCTTTCGCTGGATCGATTGCCAATCCGGAGTGAGCGCAAAGCCGATAACCATTGGAATCGGCTATAGGCCCGGTTCATTAAAACGTTTCTACAAGCTGCTTGCTTTCATTGTCGATCTCGAATAGCCGCGTGGAGCTCGTGCTAGGCCCGGAGGGTCGAACGAGTTTCCGAGATCGATCGAGGCGCGTTCTCCATTTTCACCGAAGGATCGCGGTGAGAAGCCAAGGCCGACAAGGGGCGCGGACGGGCGGATATACCGGTCATCGTCGTACACGCGCTCGTTCTCGGACGAGATCGGCAGACCGGTGGTAGGGCCGACGATCGTAAAAAAAAACAAACGATCACCGTCGAACCTCTATAACGGAGTGAAAAGTTTAAACTAGTTTAAAGAATTTTTCACGCGATCCGGGTATAAATGAGATATTCGACGTCGGCCTATCGGTCATTAACGATCGGGGCTTCGGATCGTGCGGTTGGAAAATCTAGTGTCCCTCGAGAGATTCGTGCGAATCGGCATTGGATCGTACGAGAAATTACATCGGGGAACAAGTTTCGCTGGTGCATTCGCTAGAGTCTGAAAGTCATCATGGAGCTGCTGGTCAGTGATGAGAAAAATCGTAAACCCAAACGAAGCCGAACAAATCCGATTTTTTTCTCGGCCGTTGTAAATTGTCACTGAACCGAATAATTTGCAGCTTCTCTTGCTCCTGTCACCATCGGCGATACTCTGCCAGAGGTATCGATCGGGCGCCACCTCGTCATCGAATCCGAACGACGAGCCGTTTCTGCCGATCTATCCGGTCTATCCGTACAGCCCGAAGTTGATGAAACGGGGCGCGGAAGCGGAATTAACGGCCCCGTTGACGGCCGAACTTTACGCGCCCAAACCGGACGCCCGGGACTCCTATACGGCCGGTTTCGTTGGCAACTATCAGCGGGATCCTTACTATCCTAGCTACAATCCATACCCGAAGACCTCCACGGGTAGCTTCCCCGTTGCGGGTTCCGTGGCCAGTGCCGTATACAGTCCTGGCTCGTTCGCCACCCCGAGTCCTTACGGCACTCCCATTGCTACCTACGGCAACCGAAACGCGTACACGGCACCAACTGCCGCCACCTATTCGCCTTACAGCGCTGGCTATTCCGCTCCCTATCCCTATACGGCAGCTCCCTACGGCATGTACAATTCCTACGGCGCGCCGTACGCCCAGGCGCCGAATCCTTACGGGGCCAGTCCGTATCCAAATTACAACTACCAGCCACCCTATTACTATCCAAGCTACTACAATCAGCCGTATCCACCTCTTCCGCCGCCACCACCCGGGGCCCAGGACTACGCGGGATCGGCAGCCGACGACTCGTCGGCCGCGGACGAGCAGGACGTCAAGAGCAGCGCGAAGAAGTCCGAGGGCAAGAAGAACCGTTACAAGGACGATTCGGATACCAACGGCGAGAGGAAGGAGGGACAATTCGTCGATGGCGTCAACTACCTGTCATCGGGCAGTAAAGACCTTGACGGCCAATCCACCAGCTACAAGACACCCTACAACCAACTGGATCAACTGTCCGATCTTCATCTCAGAAGCCTGCCGATCCCCGGCCTGTCCAGAACGACCTACAGGGTCATCAGCGTTGGAGGACAACCCGTCGGGCCTGACTATCCGCTGCCATCGAACTATGCCAAAGTCCAACAACTGGAGCAAATCATGGGCCAGACCCTGGCGAAGCTACTGGCCCAAAATCAGGCCGCAGGACAGGCCTACAATCGCTATCGCATCAACGAGCCAACCACCGATCCTGCCGCCTACGGTGGAGCTGGCTTCGTCAACAAGTCACCAGCCGGTGTCATCGCCAAAACAGGCCTCGCCTACGTCGTCAATCCAGCTACCTTGTCCAAACCTGGAAGCATACCCGGTCAATTCGTCGAGAACTACGGCCACGCCAGGAATCCGGTGATCATCAACGTTCAAGATCCCAGTCACGGCCTCCAACAAACCTCCACTGTACTTGCCAAAGCCAAATACCCGGACGCGCGCTATCCACAAAAGTCCGTCACCACGGTATCCCTACAACAAGCACCCGGTGTATACATACCGCCTGAGGCCAAAGACATCAAAGACGAAAACTCACAGTCGCCGGAGTACAACGACTACGACGCCAACCCCTCACAGACCTACGACAATGCCAATACGTACAAAAAGAACGAGCAGAACTACTCGATCGATCAGGCCGGACAGACAGCTGGCTATCAGAACTCCAACCTGGTGACCGGGCAAACACCACAGACCTATCAGTACTCCAGCTATCTGCCAACCCAATCGAGCCAACAGCAACAGCCTCGGGACTACAAGACCAATCTGGACGAGGTCAACTTTCCAGCTAAAAGGAACAGCAAGACTTGAACGCCTTCACCTTCTCCTAGTCTCCATGGGGAGCTTCGCGAGAGATAGGAGGCTTCGATGTGGTGCTCAACAGTGTACAGTTGTTTTTGTTTTAGTGACATCAGCCTGATGACTTTGTCTTCGCCGGTTTGTTTTTTTAGTTTTTTACTTTAGTAATCGTTTTTAAAAATTTTACTTTAGTTATCGTTGTTGACGTCTTGTTGGATCTTTTGTACGACTTTTGTAGGATGAAAATAAATCGGGAAAACTTCGCCCTAGGAAATCTTGAACGTTTTTTTTTTCGGCAAGCTGATAGTCGCCCGCGCTCTCTCGCCGAGGGCTCGCGTGATCCTGCGACGGGTCACGCGAGCCCTCGTAACTTTGAGCCTAGCGAAAATCCAAAGCAACCGGAAGTAGAAGCGGCTTCGTTGTTTCGTTACGTTCGTTGCACAATTTCACCTCTCCCTCTTTTTTTTAATTGTTTTTTATCGGCCGCTTCGTACGTTGCGCAACCGCTGAAATTAATTCCTCAAGTGTACCTGTCGCTATCGTACGGCGAGATCTCTAGGATGGATACTTTTGCAGGGGGGACGTGACCGATGCAAGATGCTTCTCTCCGCGGCACTTCGGGCTGCATATCGGCAGGCGCCCGTTCTCGCAAATTTTTCGAAAGTATTCTGCTCATTAGTGCACCCACGGATTAATTCGAAAAAAATCACTGCGGAGGGGAAAAATGTTTGTTGATTGTCCGAGAACATTTCGAAAAAAATTCGAAAAAAATGGCGGCGGAAATCTGAAAAAATCGGACTCGATATTTTGTCACACGTAAACAAATGAATTAATATTTATAAAAAGCGCGGATTTTTGTAGATTTTTAACGAAATCTCCATTAATCTTCGATTAAGGGGCTCGATTAATTTTCGATTAAGGGGCTCGATTAATCTTCGGTTTAGGGACAGTCAGGAGGCCCAAAAAGATTGAGTTTTCAAGAATTTTTCTTGAGACCTTTGAATCTATTAACGTAAAAACTTGTATACATATTATGGTAACTTTTAACTGTACTTTAAGATTTTTTATTTGCAAAAATCATTATTTTGAAAGCTGCTATAGCTGATCTCCGGGAGCACCTCTAGAAAAAGGATCATCTGAAATGAAAAAAAAACCAAAAATATTTCGTTAATATAATGGATTATCTTGTAATTAATCGAAGGAATAAGCAAAGTAATATTTTTTGACAAAATGGCGGCTTCTAAAAAAAAAATCGATGCTTGACAAAAATGTAGGCCTTAAATTGTTTATAAAATGGAAAATATTTATTGGTGAGAAAAAACCTTCGATTAATTACCAAAGTAAGACTTTAAAAACACAGTTTTGAGAAAAACGCGTTTAAAGTTTCAAAAGCACTTTCGAACGCTTTGACACGCTATTATAAATGTGCGTGTAACTTCGAGAATATTCGTTGAATTCATAAGAAATTTTCTGTGTGTGTACTTAAATATATGTACATTACAATTTTTTAATAGTTTTTTCGAAAATTTTGACCGTATATAACCCCTTAAAACGTTCTTTTTTACGCGCCTCCATCAATGATATAAACCCAAACAAACCTAGTCTCCATTCATTTTGGACAAAAGCCAGTTTTCAAAAATACAAATCTTCATTAATTCATCTTCATTCTACGTACAATTTTGTTTTGTTTTTTTTTTTTTTTTCATGAATCTCAATTAATCGATTATACCCAAAATCAACTTTTGTCTCGGGGCTCGAAAAAGCGAAAATAATTCTACGAGCAAAAAACGTAAAAGAAAGAAATAAAAAGCGGGAAAGTTGACTGGCTCAACCAGAGTTGCCGCGTTGCGATAATCGCCGGGCAAAAGTAGAAGGTAAAAAGAAGTCGAAGTGCGATCATTGGTGAAGATTAAGTGCGACAGGTGGATCGGACGATGATTGCAGAGCCTCAATGTCCATCCGGAGAATGCCCGGTAGGCGCGTCCGTGTGGCTCAACCCAAACTCTCATATATGGCTATATCGATAGAAAGTTGGCGAGAACATTACGATCGTCAGTGCAGCCACCTTAATTGGTCCATCGTGGGACAATCCTTCTTTTCTTAGTAGCCATCGACAAAAAATACATTTTTTATTCGCCAACTTTCATTCATTCGTCTCATTCATACGTCACGATATTATCGTGATTTTTTGGAAAATGAACTTGTAGCAGTCGAAAACAGCTCATTTTTGGCATTTTTTTAAAAGAAAATCTCAGTCATACATTTTTTTTTATTAGATACTTGAAAAAGTATCATCTGAAGAATACTCTCTAATTTTTTATTTAAAAATATTAAATTATATATTATATTTAATTATATAATATATTAATTATAATTAAATTATATATTATATATAATTACATAATATATTAAATATAATATTAGACAACGTATTTTGAGGGGAGCAATGCCCTTTTGAACCAAGTTGGCTGATATAAAAAAATCAAAGCAGTTGCTATATTAGTTTATTTACGATCAATCGAAGGAATTTCCAAAATACCAAATTTAAAAAAATGGCACGTCTTGGAAGTGAGTCTTAATTTTTGCCAAAAAAATGGGCATTTTTCGTTCATCAAATCGAAAATATACTATATAAAAAAATCCATCGATCAAATGTTTACACGTTGAAAAAAAAAATTTACATCTAGAACACAAAATTTTAACATCTAGAAAAAGTCCTAAAAATTTCCGAAAGATCGATGCGGTAGTATTTTTTAGATTTTTTGCAATGGTAGTTATATATAATGCAATGCCTTTTTGATTTTTTTTTCGAAAATCGTAATCATTCATTGTTTTTAAATTTGATACTTGAAAAAGTATCATCTGAAGAACACTCTAATTTTTTATGTAAAAATATGTAATTATCTATTATATATAATTATATAATACATTAAATATAATATTAGAAAACATATTTTGCGGTAAGCAATGCCTTTCTGAACCAAGTTGTCTGATATCAAAAAATCAAAGAGATTAAGTTGGTATATCAGTTTATTTTACGATTAATCGAAGGAATTTCCAAAACATCAAATTTAAAAAATGGGACGTGTCGATAGTGAGTCTTGATTTTTGTCAAAAAATGGGCATTTTTCGTTCATTAAATCGAAAATATACAACATAAAAAAAATCCATCGATCAAAAGTTTGCATCTTGAAAAAAGAATTTTTATATCTAGAAAAAAAATTGTTAGATCTAGAGAGAGCCCTAAAAATTTCAGAACATCAAAGCAGTAGTTTTTGACACATTTTGCAATGGTAATTATATATTATGCAATGCATTTTTCAACCAGGTTATATGATATAAAAAAAATCAAACAGATTTCGTTGGTATATTAGTTTATCCTAATATTAATCGACAAAATTCCCGAAATATCAAAATAAAAAAAGTGGCGCATGTTCGCATTGAGAGTTGATTTTTACAAAAAAATGGGCATTTTTCGTTCATCAGAAATATCAAATTTTAAAAAATGACACGTGTTAAAATTGAGTCTTCAACATAACGGCATATAAATCTGTCGTTTTGATTCGATCACCTACAAATTTTCAGGGGTCATTTATAAGATGATATACCGTCGAAATATATTGGTTTTGAAAAAAGTGATTTTTCGTCTTTTACAACGAGGCATAACCTCTTGAAACCATAATTGCACATCGTAAAATGAAATTAATCGAGGCGCGAATAAAATTCCGATCGTTGGATTAACAACGAAAAAAAAAGTAAAGTATTGAGTCGAGCGTGGTAATAATAATTAATCAACAATAACGACGGCTGATCGATCGAGCTCGGACCATCGATCTTCCGTTTAGCAGCGTATTAATTTTTTGCTCACCCTCCCCCCTTAATATATTTTTTTTCATTTACGAACGAAGAAAGTCGATTTTTGCGGATCTATAATTACCAGCGATTCATGGTAGTGATGACCGCTCCATTGCGTAATCCTGACTGGAAACAAAAGCGAATAAAAAAAACTTCGCTCCCGAAACGTCTCCATGCCTGCGATCCCACAACCAGTTCAAGAGCCCACTAAAAACGAAAAAATTTTACGAATTATTTATCCCTACGATAATCCTTTAGTTTTTTGCCCTATGGATGAAAATTCCCTCGAAAAGGGGTGCGAACAATTTTTTTTCCGTCCCAAATCGGCCACGTTGAGCGATCGAATAATCGGCACGAATTATTCTTTCGGAAGTGAAGACCTGTTCGGGACCACCGAGAAATCGACAATAATCGATGCTCCTTCTCGAATTATTTTTTTAATCATGTTGTTTTTTTTATTTCTCCTCGTTACATCGTAATCTCGTTGTCATTTCTTATTTCGGTCTTTCTTCTTTTTTTGTACCCGCTCATGCGGGCTTTCGTGAACTTCGTCGTAATCTCGAAAGTGCAGGAAAGAGCGCTAATTATGCCGTGAATGTACCGCTAGGATGTTGGGCAAAAGACGGCAAAGTTCGCGAAAGTGAAATGAGAATTCATGGATGAGGGAGAAATAATTATTCGGTATGTAGATCGTTACATGCCTATACGTTATTTGTACATATATGCATATGTACATATATTGCATATTATTATATTATATAATAGTACACAAATAATAAATGTTATTTAAAAAAATAATAATAAAAAAAAATTAACGAAAATAAGGCTTTCAATAAATAATCATTTAAAAAAATACTAATTTAAACACATTATAACAATTTTTTTTATTTACCAAAATAATAATTGAAAAAATAATAATTTAATTAAATAATGATTTACATTTAGAAAGAAAAAACGCAATATTACACAAATAATAAATATTATTTTGAAAATTAATAATGAATAAAATAACAAATGAAGAAAAAATAAATTAAAAAAATTATAAATTAAACAAATCATTCAAACAGACAAGGATTTTGAATAAATAATCAATTAAACAAATATTAATTCAAAAACAATATAATAGAAAAAATACATAATTTCAAGAAATAACAATTTACCGAAATAATAATGTAAAAAATAATAGATCAATTGAATAATAAATTGTATAGGTATAGAGAGAAAAAAATGGAGATTTGTACATTTTCCCACGTGTCGAAGCCACCCGTGTCAGAGGGAAGGTCCATTTAGCACGCGAGGCCTTTTTCTTCGTGTACCGACTACTCCTCTCCATTAATCGGGATTACGGAATTCAGGAAGCAAAACATTTCCGCCAGCCACGGAAATATATATCGACTTTTCTATGGGAGGAATTTTTATTCGCATGGCTGAAAAAAAATAATCTTAACGCTGAAGGGTTTTTTGTGTCGAGGCTCCTTGCAGAATTTTTCGACACGAAAGTTAATACGGACTGCGTGAAATAAAATGCTAGTATTAATATAGTATTGAATATTTTATATATTAAATAAATTATATATTGATAAAATAAATAAAATAATTTATATATTAAATATAGTATTAAATATTAATATAATATTAAATATTCAAATAGTGTTAATAATGCAGGTGAAAAAGATTTATGAGCCAATTTGGAAGAATCGAGAAGAGAGCTAGCTTTTTTCATTTATTATTTTCGAAACGTAACACACTTGTGTTCGGCCCATTTTTGATGAGTTTAATGAGTCGTCTTGTTCGCAAAATTGTTTAATGATGCGCCGCGAATTGAATAATTTTCGTCCTTTCACTTTTTTCACGGGGAAACAATTCCGGGTGATTTCGGGCTCTGTCGAATTTGGCTCTGTACAAAAAGTGTGTTGCTCGTTAGACTGGGCAAGAAAATTTGCAAAATCGAGGCAAGAAAGTACAATGCAAAAATAAATATTTGGCATTAATAAGTTTTTAAAAAATTGAGCACATTTCGAAAATAGCTGCATTAAAAACCGATAATTTTCCGATGAGAATAATATTACGAGGATGATAACTGAATTATAATAACGTTAAGAAGATCCACGTAATTTCAGTTGATTAATTATGTAATTTTTAATTGATTAAACATATAAATTAATTTCCAATTAAGGACATTACTGTTCGAGCAGTTGAACAAATTAATCTTCAATTAATGAATTAAATTAATTGAACAAATTGATCTTGAATTAATGAGGGAGATTAATATTTAATTGATTGACCAAATTAATCAGATTAATTAATACACAATAAATTAAACGTGTTAATTCATTTAAAATTCCCTTTGGGTCAATTCTCATTTTTCTCATCGTCTCCAAACCCTCGTGGGTTTTTTTCGTTACAGCATATACCATTTTTTTTTAATTCTAATTTTTTTAAAATCAATTTCTAATCAAGGCCATAGCTTTTAAGTCAATTGAACAAATTGATATTGAATTAATGAGGGAGATGAATATTAATTAATTGAACAAATTAATCACCTTAATCAATGCACAATAAATTAAACGTGTTAATTGATTGAAAGTTCCCTGTAGGTTAATTCTCATTTTTCTCATCGTCTCCAAGCCCTCGTGCGTTTTTTTCGTTACAGCATATTCCATTTGCTTTTTGTTTTTTTTTTTCATTTTCTCAAGAGGCGTAGACGGGTCCGTTCAACCCAGCGAAGGAAAGTGTGGCCTTGCACTATTCCCGGCTCACTGGCCCATCGCTTGACTTCTTCTGGCATTCGCAAAAGTGAATGGTGACCGGGATTTTTTTTTCGGTCCCGATAATTTTCCCGTTCCTGTCTCTCGCACCTTAGAAGGGGGATAATTCGCCGTCTTCCGGACGGATGAGCAATCATCGGTCTGGAGGAGGAAGGCGGGCTGGAGGGGCAAGGGACAGAACGATTGCACCCAATGTGATCTCAGGAGCAAGGTGTTGTTGGCCGTGTACACACGAGGGACTCGAATCTTCGTTTGCTCTCCTTCGGCAATCGTCCACACGAGTGGGGGTAAAGGCTATATAATCGAAGAGACTCGCGAATTGCTTTTATAGTAGAGCTAGATTCTTTGTGGCGAGTACAGCGCACTTTTTATTCCGCCATCCCTTTAACTCCCGTTCGTGTCGCCCTTCGGAAAAAAAAAAACAAAAATGGTGGGTACACGAATAGTAACGCAGATTTCTCTGCCGCTTCCAAATTGCCCGAGATTTATTTTTTCTGCTTTTTTCTATTTTTTTAAATAAATTGTTTTTATCCATTTTTTATCCATACGAAAAATAACGATGGTTCGTGTGGATTTTTTTTCCCATTATTTTTTAACGATTTAACATTCAACGTAAACAAACCCAAACGAAAAAAAATAGACCCGGACATGGTGGGTCTATTTTTTTCTTTTTCAAATCTTGCTATTCCAAATAGCAATCTTTTCTTTTTGAAATCTTGCTACTTCAAATATAAATATTTTTGAAATTTGGAAGCGGCAAAAAAAAATCTTTTTTTATTTATTATAATTTTTTAGGCCAATAAGTCATTTCGGTAATTTTCTCCTCCGTTTCATGTCTCGATTTTTCGCTTTTTTTTCTTTTTTTTTTTAATTCTCACGTACATTCGATTCTACTCAGCGGCGAGATTTTCTATTCACCGTCACATCAACATTGTTTCCACAACTGTATCGCGAATAAGACGCTTCCGCGAGCAATGAAATTCCATTAGGAGCAAAAAAAACCGAGACTTTTACATCGCTCGCGCGACCGTGCGCTCCCTCTGGGAGTGGTCAGAGATCGGGAAGGCACGCCGCGAGGTCTCTATAAAACTGGTCCTTGCCGCGTTGCATGACCCAGAACATCGCAGACAGTGAAAGTGGTCCCGGGAAGGGCCTTGTACATCGGGTTTTCTCGTTGTACCGAAAGGCGTCTCTGATCCAGTGGAACAACAACAAAAAGAGAGAACAAAAACGACATAATCACAAATGGTTCGTTGTTCGGCGAAGGAAAAATAGTTGAATTTTTTGCTCCCGGAGAATAAGGTTTCATGCGACACGATATAAAATTTCGGGCCCCACTGGTTCAACAAAATTTTGGGACTCACTGGCCCAAAAAAGTTGGGGACTCACTGGCCCAAAAAAGTTGGGGACTCACTGGTCAAAAAAGTTGGGGCCTCGCTGGCCCAAAAAAAGTTGGGGACTCACTGGTCAAAAAAAGTTGGGGCCTCACTGGCCAAAGAAAGTTGGGGCCTCACTGGCCCCAAGAAAGGTAGGCCTCACGGGTTCAGAGAATTTTTGTGGCTTCTCGCAGCTCAAAAACGGGCTTCAAGGGTCTCGCGCGTACATTTGAGGGGACTTACGCTGGAATTGGGCATTACGGGCCCAAAACGGAACTCAGGCCTTGCCGTCCCAGCATGAAAATTGGGACTCGTTGTCCCATAATGAAATTTGGGACTTACTGGCCCAAAATGAAATTTGGGACTTACGGTACCAACCCGAAATTTTGGGACTTACGGGCCCGAACCTCAATGTTGGGCCTCACGAGAGAATTTGACAATTGCAGAAGATCGCAGTGATTTTGGGCCTCTTCGTTGCCGCGACCACGGTTTTCGCCAACGAGAAGATCAACCTCGAGGACATCGAGCGCGACAATTTACGGGCCGAGAGCAAATCGGAAACGAAGAGCATAATCGTCGATGACACGTCGTCTTACGGTCGTCCTGGCAAGCTGGAAAAGTTCGAACAGAAGTATCGGCCTCAGGGTCCTCGTCAGTACGAGGGCGTAAAGGTGATTTCCGGTTACGGCGGCCGTCAACAGTTCCACGATAAATACGTCGTGAGTCCTCGGTTTGAGTCAATCCAATGGAGGATTAATGTTTCTTTTTGTCGCTAACGTGAAATTGCGCTCAGGTACGTCCGACGGATTATGAACCGGATGTCAAGTATTTGGGCAACAGTGTCGATTACGATAAAAGCCCGGATCCCATTCGATACGTCGTTTATCAGCAGCAAGTGGAAACGTCCTTGCCAAAAAGCCAAGCCTCGGCTTACGAGACGCCCCGGCAACAGTTGTACTTCCAACCGGAAATCGACGATCGTTATCGGCCACCGCAGCAAATAACGGCGGACAAAAATTCGAACAAGGGTAAAATATTGAAAAGAAATTATACACGTAATAAACAAATTCATATTGTTATCTAATGAAAAAAAAAACAAATTTCAGAACATCTCTACGTGAATATTCCCATGGCACAGTTCCTGGCGTACTATCCCAACATCAGGGTAGATGAAGCCTCGATTCCCAAGAGTCATTTACACCTCCAGCGTCCAGCGGGTCAGCTCGATCAACAGCTCGCTATCCCAATCTACATGGGCCACCTGAATCGCGACGCTATTATTTCAAATTCCAAAATCGCTTATCAAATACGACCGCAGTACGCGTCGCCAGACCCGTCGAGATATCCGCTCTTGACGGAGGCGATATTGCCGACCAGGCCACCTGGCAAATTCATTCACACCGAGGGACTGCTCGATCATGGTCTGCCTCAGGCTCAACAGGTACCTGAATCAACCACCCATCCATCCCTTGTTCGAAAAACTGATCACCTGACAATTAATTAATTCACATTGATTTATTTTTTAATATTATTTTCACCATATTATTATTTTTATATTATTCTTAACGTACATGATTTCTCGTATTTTCGAATATTATTTTTAATCAATTGTATCAATTAAATATAAAATTATTAATTAATTGACCTGGCGATTATGTCAATTGAATGTCAAATTATAAATCAATCGACTTTAAAATGATGTCAATTGAATATTAAATTATAAAATTCACATAATTATGAAAATGATATAAATGAACTCAATTATTAACTAATTGACTCAAATGTTATATCGAATAGCTGGTAAATTATGAATCGATTAACTCGTATAAAACAACTATTAGATTATTGATCAGTTGGCTTTACAATTATATCGATTAACTATTGAATTATTAATGAATTAGCTTAAAAATGATATGAATTGCCTATTTAATTATTAATTAATTGACTTAAAAATTATATGAATTCAGTATTGAATGATTAATTAGTTGACTTGACAATTAGAAAAATTAGGTATTGAATTATCTATTAATTAACGTAACAATCCTATCTACTAGATTTTTAATTATTAATGAATTGACCCTACAATTATATTAATTTGCTTTTACATGATTAATTAGATGACTTTAGTTTAATTATCTTAACTTAAGTTAAAAAACTTAATATTAATTATCTATAAAATTATTAATCAATTGACTTATCAATTATATTAATTAGCTACTAAATGATAAATTAATTGATTTAACAATTCCCTCAATTATTATCAATAAATTTATTAGTCGTATCAATTAGCGGTCAAATTATCAATCCATTAACTCAACTGTTATATTAATTCAATATAAAATGATTAATTAGTTGACTTAACAATGAGAAACATTAGCTATTGATTTATCAATTAATTATCTTAACAATTATATGAATTGACTACCAAATTATTAATCAATTGATCTAGCAATTATATCAATTAGCTACTAAATGATAAATTAATTGATTTCACAATTCACTCAATAATTAAATCATCAATTAGTTAATTGGCCGTATCAATTAGCTATCAAATTATCAATTAATTAACTCAATAATTATATCAATTAATATTTGTTATCTTAAAAATATATTAATTATAATAATAATATGATTTGAAAAATTTAGTTTGTTTTTTTTTTTCATTTCTTTCAGCATTATCTCCAAGCGATAGTTTACAGTCAGCAGCCGGACGTTTTGACATACGTGCCGACGGCACCGTCGAGTCACGACACGCCGAGCTCATACGATCGTCCGTCGTCTGCTCATCTCGACACGAACAGCCTCGGCCAGAATTACGCGAGCCAGACGAGACAGGAACAAACTTACACGCCTTACGAGCATCAGTCAGACATCAAGTACGCGACGATACCCGACAATCAAATTTATCAGCAACAAAACGTCGAGCACGTCCAACCGGAGTACGAAAATGTAAGTTCTTTTAGATTTTTTTTTTGGCTCTAATACTTTTGTGCAAAAATTACTTTGTTTACTCGACAATATATTTTTGAATATGAATAGTATGAAAGATTACATTTTTTACTCGATGATGTGTTTACGAATATGAATAATATGAAAAATTACATTTTTTTAACTTGACAATATATTTTTGAATATGAATAATATGAAAAATTACATTTTTTTACTTGACAATATATTTTTGAATATGAATAATACGGAAAATTATATTTTTTTACTGGACAATATATCTACAAAAAAAATCCTGAAAACAATAAATTAAATATTAATAAGTTTTTTTAGATTTTTTTTTGGCTGTAATACTTTTGTGAAAGTTCACTTTTTGTTTTACTTGACAATATATTTTTGAATATGAATAATATGAAAGTTTACATTTTTTCACTCGACAATATAATTCCGAATATGAATAATATAAAAAAATTGAATTTTTTTACTCGACAATATATTTTCGAATATGAAAAATATATAAAATAATTTTTTTTTTACTCGACAATATAATTCCGAAATTGAATAATATAAAAAAATTAATGTTTTTTTACTCGACAATATATTTTTGAATATGAATAATATATAAAAATTTTTTTTTACTCGACAATATATTTTTGAATATGAATAATATAAAAAAATTAAATTTTTTTGACTCGACAATATATTTTCGAATATGAATAATAGGAAAAATTACATTTTTTTACTCGACAATATATTTCTGAATATGATATGAAAAATACATTTTTTTACTTGAAAATATATCTACAAAAAAATCCTGAAAACTTTAAATAAAAAATTACTAAAATATCGAAAATTATTTACGAAAAAATCGCAGATTCCCGAGGCTCCCGGTGGTGAGCTCGATCTTCCGAGACTGCCGGCTCAGAATTTCAAGTCCTCAGGCGCCGTGAGGCAATCGCACAAGCCGACGAAGGGCCACAAGGGCCCCCACTGCACCCAGAATCTATTGGTACAGACGTCCGAGCCGAGGTCACTCCTCGAGTCCTACATACCAAGCCACGTGCTCGCTGCCCAAAATTCCGAGAGGTTCAAATTGTTACCACTATTATTTTCATTATTATCACCATCACAATTCCTAGTATTGATTTATTTTTAATTTAAATTTAAACCCAAACAAATCCAACATTCCGAGAGGTTCAAATTGTTACCACTGTTATTTTCAATATTATTATTATCGTCACAATTCCTAATATTAATTGATTATTAATTTTTTTTGAGATATACATTTGTATTAATTCTATTAATTTAATCAATTTTATTAATTTTGATAATGTTTTTAATTTTATGCATTTTTTTTGCAGATATCGAGAGAGGCCGATAAGACTGGAGCGGGGATTTGTCCCCTCGAAAATAAATTATGTTCGGCTGTACAAGAAACGCGAGAACGAGTGAATTTTCAAATTTGCAACAGTGCTCATAATTTTACGAGGCACCTTTGATTTTTTTCACTTTAAATTTAATTTTTTTTTTCACGTGGTATAAAAATTATTGTATACTTTTTTTTTCGGGTGGTAGAAAACCGAAACAATTCTTATCTAGTCTTTTATCGAAGATCAACAAATCCGAGAGATTTACCACGAGATTCCAACGATTGGGAGCTCGTCCTTAGGTGCTCTTTGTTATATTTAATGGAATGAATAATAACGCTTTTGTTGTCCGGATTTTTTTTTCTCGCGTACGTGTATGTGTGTGTGTGTTGGATGCGCGAAGAACCGTTTTCTGGTTTTTACGAGGATGGCCATTTTTCCCCTCCCCGGAAAATATTTTACGACCTCACAAAATAATTTCGTGAATTTCACAAAATAATTTCGCGCCGACAATTTTTAACGATGCTTATACGTTTAATTTGATCATCGCAGACCTTTCATTTTTTTACACTCGATCTCGAGAGGGCTGCTCCGATTTTTTTAGCCGGACGAGAATCGACGAAAAAAAAGAACTGAAACCATGACTTTTTTGTAATTTTGTACACATTTTCTGAAAATAAACAAAACGAAAAAATCCACATACGTATTGTCATCGTGCAATAGTAGGATTTTATTGTGGTTTGGCATTTTCGGAGTATTTTTTTTTGCCGGTGAGTAGAAGATGATTTTTCTTACCTATAGTATATTTTTAAAATGATTTCGATGGGAAATTTGCCGCTTGTTATGAATATCACGCAGTTTTTTTTTCCAGGACTCAAAATTAAGGTGGGAAAATCGATGTGTGTTTTACACATTTTTGCGGATTTTTCATGAAAATTGCGGGTTTTGAGGGAAATCAATGGTGAATTCATATTCAGGAGGTGAAAATACATCGGAATGGACTTGTAAAAAACATATTTTGGATAAAAATTTTGTTGCAGCTGGCGAAAAAAAGTTTCTCCACTGAAACGGCGATCGTTTCTTTACCCTGTAGATTTGGTACTCCAGTCTACGCTCAATCTCTTCGTTATCGTTTGCTCTTTGAAATGCCGGTCGGTTTATTGAGCTACGATTAATTTTCGATTTTTGGCAGAATTTCAAAGGCGGACCATCGATTTTTGCTAATTTTTCCTTTTGCCCTTCCTTTTTCGGCTATTTTTCAAGTTCACTCTGCAAGAAAACTAATAGAGATATCGGAATGAATCCAACGGCATTCTTTAAGTCTATCGAAATCCTTTTCCTAACCCCCCTTATGAATGTTCCTTGCTCAAATAGAACCGCCGCTAGGGCTGTTTGAAATTGGGCGATTTTGGCGATTTGTAAAAGTGGCTAAAAGGTTCGAAAAAACAAAATGTTGGCTTTTAAATTATTTCAAGAGTATCTGATGGGAAATTTTCCGCCGATTACGAATATCACTGAGTTTTTATCTAAATCTCTAGACTACGGCGGGAAAATGCGATAAAACGCGTTTCTATAGACTTTTGTCGATTTTAATTAAAAATTGAGGATTAGGGGAGGGGGGTGAATTCCTATTCACGGAACAAAAATACATCGGAATGGACGTGTAAGAAATACATTTAAAGTCCAACTTTTTTTGCATCTCGGCCCAAAAAGTAGCTTGTTCACGAAATCGGCGATAATTTCTTTTCTGCTGGGATTTGGACCTCCACAGTGTGCTCATTCTCTTCGTTATCGTTTGCTCTTTAAAATGCCGTTTGATTCATTGAGCTACGATTATTTTTCGATTTTTGGCAGAATTTCAAAAAAAGACTATCGATTTTATATATACGAGATATGTAACACTAAAGCATAATATTTTTTTTTCACAATGCCATAAAATACGTATATATTTTATTTATATAGGATTTTTTTCCATTAAAAAAATATAAAATTAATTAAAAAAAACTACTGATACATATTCGTACATGTATATCTATTTCGAAAAAGGGAGAAAATTTTTTTTTGTACGAGAATATTTTTGGGACCGTCGTATAGATCGAGATCTGAAATATTCGAAGAGATTTTTGGCAGAATTTAAAAAAAGACTGTCGATTTTTGCCGATTTTTTCCTTTGCCTCTTTTTCAGCCATTTTTTAAGTGCACTTTGTAAGAAAAGTAATGAAGATATCGGGATTATTTCGACGTCATTATCTAAGTCTATCAAAATTCTTTTCCAAACCCCCCCAATGAATGTTCCTTACTCAAACAGAACCGACGCTACGGCTGTTTGAAATTCCGCTATTTTGGCGAGTCTGAAAAAATGGCCAAAAGGGTCGAACATTTTTTTTTTTCAACTTTTTCCACATTTCAAGGGTCTGGTCGATGGGACATTTTCCGCCAATTACGAATATCACGGAGTTTTGATCAAAAGCTCAAAATTACGCCGGCAAAACGCAAAAAACGAGTTTTCACACAATTTTGACCATTTTTGGAAAAATGTTAGGTTTGTTGTAAAACAAATGATGAATTTATATTCAGAAGGGTAAAAATCCGTTTATTCTTTAGTGGCTGCATTTTTTCCCCTTCCTTTTCTTTGAAATAAGAACATACCGCGTAATAATATGAGTTACGACGTGGGCATCGAGGACGCTTTTACTTTTCTACGATCCAGCAGCACCGTAACTGATGTCCATAATTCTCTTTCTCTCTCCCTCGCTCTCTTTTTTCCTCTGTCTCTCCCACGAGTTCGGAGCACGCGCGAGGAAAAAGCGACACGCTGTAATCAACAATTATTCGCAAACTTCAAGACGAATGACACACGATCCAAGCCAGAAAATTTTCTTTATTAACGTGTCCGCGCTCTATTCCGCGTCACGACACGAAACTCCCATTTTTTCAAGTCTTTTTTCGCGCCTAACTCAATTTTTCTTCATTCTCAGCGTCACGACGAGATCACGACGAATTTTTGGAAATTATAAATAATATTCATAAATAAAATGATAAATAAAATGAAAAATAAAATAATAAATTATACTTGAAATAACACAATTGATAAATAACATTAGAAATAATATTACAAATAATGTCATTGATAAATAAAATGATAAATAATTTTATAGATAAATAAAATTGTAAATAATATTTATTACACTTTTCAAATCCAAGAAAAATTAGATTGTGTGGGTTTGTATGGGTTATGCATCGATCAAGAACAGAATATGGTGTCGTTATTTTTATGCTTTGATTTTTAGTTTCAATTCGTTATTTTATTTTATTTTTTTCGCTCGGATATCTTTCCGATCGAGGAGATCAGATTTGCATAACGAGATTCCCGAGCAAAAAACGCATCTGAAAAGATTACGCGAAGATATCGATATATATATGTATATATAAATGTTTGTGCTAATTTTTAGCGGCGAACTCTCAGGCCTTCACATACACACATAAATATATATATATATATATATATATATATATATATATATATATATATATATAAAGAGCCCGTTGAGATTTTGCTGTTAAAAATTAGTCCCAAAAAATGGAGCCAAGAAGCGCTCCTAAGGCTTTCACCTTTGCGGAATAAAAATAAAAATAATAGATACGGAGTGGATTTGTAAAAAAAAGATCGGTTCACTTCAGAGAACGATTTTGTTGCCAGGTCGAAAAGGTCGAAGCAGGTACATATTCCTACGTATTTTTTTCCCCTTTCAACTATATATATATATATATATATATATATATATATATATATATATATATATATATATATATATATATATATATATATATATTTATGTCTGTGTGTGTGTGACACGAAACCATGAACCTTGATATTATATATACATATATACATGCATATGTACCTGCATACCTGAAACCTGTTTTTTTTTTCTTTAAAGAAATAAAATTATAAAACGAATTTGAAAAAATCTACATACAAATATGTATATCTATTTTTTAAAGTGAAAAAAGCGCATATATAAATATTTATGTACACGCATATGTACCTGCATACCTAGTACCTGTATTTAAAAAAATAATATTACAAATCTTTTTATTTTTTATTTACGTACACGTATGTATATATATATTTTTTAAAGGGGTTACCCCCACTTGCGATTTTGAAAAAATCGATTTTTTTGTTATTGCATTTTTTTCAAGTATAAGTTTCTCAGAATATGTCCTGAAAATTTCAAGTCGATCCGAACAAAATTGACTGAGATATGAGCGTTGAAAGAGAAGAATCCGCGTTGAAAGAGCGTTGAAAGAGAAACTTTAAATGCGTTTTTCTCAAAATGGCATTTCTGAAGTCGGTGACCAAGATTACTCGAACACTAATGAACCGATCTTCTTGAAATTTTGCAGGCTTATTTAATACATAAAAATGTAGCCTTTAATCGTTCGATTTTTTTTTTCGAAAAAAAAATGGCCGTTTTATAGCCAAAAAACGGCCGTTTTTTTTTCGTTAAAATCGAACCATTAACTCTGTCCGCCATTTTGTGAAAAATGAATATTTTTTAAAATCCTTCGATTAAAGACTAGTTTATACTTATATTTGACTAAATCCATCCGCATTTTTTTCTTCAGATGATCCACTTCGCCGCAATGTTGGTCACCGCAAACCGTGTATATAAAAACATTATTTCATTGACGGCCATTTGCCACTAAACAATGTAATATTTTTCAATAAAAAAATTACTGAAGGTTCTTCAAGGTGTGTTCTTTAAGATGGTATATCGATCGATTAAAAAAGTTTTGTAGTTTTCTTTAAAAAAATTCATGAAAAAGGCCTTTTTTTGCGCTACAAGTGGGGGTAACGCCTTAAGAAAAAAATCGTTATATGTAACACGAAAGCATAATATTACTTTTTCCAAAAGGCCATCAAATACGTCTATATATATATATATATATATATATATATATATATATATATATATATATATATATATATATATATTTATATTTATATTTATATTTATATATTTATATATATACATATATATGAACCTGCAAACGTGAGCCCTGTATTGCTTTTCCATAAAAGAAAAACATTATTAAATTAATTTTTCAAAATCTACACATATATTCATACATGTATATCAATGTCAAAAAGGGGGTAAAAAATGATTTGGACGAGAATCATTTGGGGACCGTCGCATAGATCGAGATCGGAAATTTTCGAAAACTCGCAGCGTGTTCCGGAGTATGGCTCGCGAGGGAAGATCGCCTCGCTTGTATACACATCCGTGTATCATGGTTGCGGTCCACACGAAGTGAAACTGTAATGCCCGAGTGTGTCCTCCTCGTGCGATCAGCGGGGCGGGAGGGAGGGAGCGAGGGCATATAAGGTGGGATGCTGTGGCCTCAGCTTCATCAGTACGAAACGCACGCGAACCGTCAACCGTGCAAACCGCTATTGGCTATATTCGATATCGACGATGAGACTCGCACGATTTTACGTGAGTATTGTTTATCGTTCATTTTATACTCTCTTTTGTTTCTTTCTGTCTCTGAATTTTTTTTTCAACCCTTAATTACGTCTGCTAATTGCTGCATTCCGCGAATAATTCGGAGGTCAAATTTTTTTTAATCCTCGTTTATCGTAGCTTAATGGGTATTTAATTAGATGGCGCAGGTTGATTAATTAATTTTGACTTATTTGATTTTGATTATTTTTGGATGAGCGATTTTTTGGTTTTTGACGAAATTTTTCAAATATTTGTCTTGAATTCAAGAATATTTGGGTGATTTTTCCAATAATCTCTTAATTTAACGATTAAATATTGTGTTGAATTTCATTGCCATACTTGAAGGAATTTTTCGATTTTTCTTGAGCAGAAAAAAATTAATCATGTAGAAAAATCGATTGATTTTTTGTACGAACTATGTGTGCCTGTATGTATGTGTATATATATATATATATATATATATATATATATATATATATATATATATATATGTATATATATATATATATATATATATATATATATATATATATATATATATATATATATAGGAGAAGATGCTGCTTTCCAGCACGTCAGTGAAAGTCGAAAGACGTCTCGGCATGCGTCGAGACCATTCGATGATTTTGCGCAAATTCTTCGCCGCTCGAATATCATTAAAAAACGCTCTTAAATTGATTGGGAATGAGCGTAAATAAAAAACAAACGCGATACAATAATTGAGTAACGAGCGTGCCGGAATGTTATCCAACGTCAATTTCTCCCAGAACGAATTTAAGTATCAATTAAAAAGATATAAAAAATAGACAATAAATTCATACGAAATTGATACATAAAAGTTGAATGAAGATTGAAATGACAAACATCAATAATACTTCAAATCGATAAAATCGTTTTTGCCCCTATCAATTTAATGAGATCATAATTACACTAGATTAATAATAATAGTAAACGATTTTTTTTTAAATTTGCATCACAACCAAAGAATTTTTCGGATCGATTTTTTGTCGGGTGATTTCTTTTCTCGATAAAATCGTGTAAAAAATTAAGTTGCGATCATAATTACGCTGGAATAATAATAATAAACGCATTTTCATTACAAAGATTTGCATCGCAGCCAAAGAATTCTTCGGATCGATTTTTCGTCGGGCAATTTCTCTTTTTGACGGAATATTTACAAAAATAAAAGAAAATTCAAGTGCTCGGCAAATATTGGGCCGTCTCGGTTTCTCCGCGGTCCTTAAGACGGAATGCGACGACTTTTATTTCGCGGCTGTGTGGCAACGAGGAAGATCCCGTCACTCGTGAAATATTAACGAGGCGATTGGACGGTCGTTGGAACAAGTACGAGGATGTCGCCTCTGGAAGAAAGCGGTGAAAATGCGAGGGAAAAGGCCCCCGCGGTGGACACAGGGGGGGGGGGGGGGTTAGCGATGTACGAAACTCGTTTTGTCCCGGCGAGAAGGATCGACAAGTTGGAAATTGCATTGGATCGTTTGCCGTTTCTCGATTTCTTCGTACTCGAATCGATCCTCGGCTTTTCGAGGTCAGGGCCACTAATGAGGAGATCGTTCGAGGTCAAAACCGGAAGTTCGTGACAATAAAAAAAAAATTAACAACCGATCGATCATCAGCAAAGACGTGCTTGGCGATCTTTGGAATTGAGGTTTCTCCTCATTCTGGTTTTCCTTCTGGTCTTGAGCAGGGAATTAAGGCCTTAGGCCACAGTGACGGGTGTAAAATCATGTGCGAATTTAACAATTTTTTTTTCGTATGAAAAAGTGATTCACGATTAAAATTAATTACACATCTATTAAGTATGAATATGAAGCAATTTTTTACCGAGAACAAAAAACAAAAATTCTCGTCAATCTACATTGAAATACCTAGAGAAGTACGTAGGGAATTGAAAAAATATTGTTTTATTCAAAAGTTGTAGGTATTTGAACTTAAGAAATGAATTTTCAGTGAAAAATTTCATTGTAACTGCTCATAAACTGCTCATAAAATGAAAAGTTTTCGATTAATCAGAAATTCCGTACGTACTTCTCTGCGAAGTGCAATTAGGAACATAACTTTCAAATTTGAAGTAAATCGAGTGAGAATTGTTGAAGTTATTTGTCACACCAATTGGAAAAAAGCTGTTTCGAGTAGTCGGCCATTTTGTGCATCGAATTGAAAAATATATATATTTTCCAACAGCTTGATATTCATACTAATTAGATGTGTAATTAATTTTATGTGTATGACTTGTTCATACCAAAAAAAAATTGTCAAATTCGCACATGATCTTACACCCGTTACTGTGGCCTAAGGCCTTAATCGCAGGATCGTTGAACCTGATGCAGCAGACAGGTGCAGCGAGAGAGTGAGAGAGAAAGAGAGAGAGCGATCGAGTGTCCATGAAGAAGTAAAGACGCACTCGCGGAAGGAATCGGGTGAAAGTAAGAATGCCATTATATCGGTTCGTCGAGAGAGCACGTCATAAACGACGATGATGCCGTCTTAAGCTTGCGGATCGTGCAGAAGCGCACAACCAATCGGTAAACCGTTCGACCGCGGCTTTTCTCCATGCTCGTACTTTTTCTTCATTTTTTATCCACATTGCAGACGTTAAATTGATCGTAGAATTCCGATACCCCAACACTATGAGTATTGACGACCTTGGGGGTGTACCCGATGACCGTTTTGATCCGATTGAGTCTCAAGGTCACGTCCTTACTTTTACGAGCAGTAACCCTAGGACCCTACCCATGGGTACCGCAAACCCCACATTATTGGTGAGAACTGCGAACATAATTTGTCTTGCTTTGTTCAATCGCATTTTTCACGGTGATAAAGTTATATTAGGTTTTTCTCGCAAAGCCTATTCCATTCGTCAGTTCTCGAGCGTTCGGTTTGAAAAAAAAAACTTTCTCTCTACGATAAACCGTTCGTTAGCAGCGTTGGTCTGAAATGCTGGGGTGTGCGTAACCCCAGTGTAGGTTATTTGTTTTGTACGGATAGTGTAGGGGCCTAGGGATAAAGCGTCCGTTGATCAAATAATTCTGTCTGTCCAGCTGATTCTCGTCCCGGCGTTCCTCGGCGCCTGCGAGGACTCCTCCAGCCCTGGGGATGCCCCAGTCCCCAGGGACGTAAGGCCGTCCCCCAAAGTTCGGGACCTGGTGGACTTCAACGACAGGATGAAGATAATCGAGGATGACTCTCGAGGCCTGAAGGAGCCAGAACTGCCGATACTGCCGCCCATCATACTATTGGATTTTGCGAACGACCTTGCCAACTCGTCACTCCCGGGTGAAGAGAAGTCCAAAAGGACCGTCGACAGCAGCCTCGGCTATGGTTTCGGTCGCAACAACTTCTTCACCGGCAAATACAACTACTACTTTCCAGCTGGTAAATCGGGCACGAGCGTCAGTATCGAGGAATCGGTAACGCCCTTTCTGCCCAAAACGATAGTCGAGTCGATCAAGCCGATCACGGAGAAGCCCGAAGGCGAGAGGATCAACGGCTACTCGGCAAACACGTTCGCCAAGACTGCTTATCAATCGAGCGATTCGCGAATCGATTCGCAATCGGTTCGTGCCTCGCCCACACATTTTTTGGGCACCCAACCGGTTTACGGTCAACGCACCAAGCTCTACAAGCCGTCACCGATCGATTACAGTTATCGGACGTTCGCCGATAGCCCCAGGGCCAACCCGGACCCGGCCCAGGGGCCCGATAATCGGCAGAACTCACCAGGAGCCAGTCAGAATTCTTACGCAACTCCAGCACCCCCCTATCAGAGCAATTACCAGTCAAGTGGCTTTTTCGACAACAGCCAAACGTCGTCGACACCCTACAAGACTCACTCCACCCAGTCGCCACCTTCGTACGTCACCCCAACCGAGTCCCCCTATAGGAACGCCTTCTCGGTGAATGGCGCGACGGCTAGGCCAGGCTTCGATCAAGCACCGACCACTCAGAGGCCAATCGCCTCACACTTACCGATGGAATCGCCCCTGGCGGCGTTTGCCGATCTGCCCAGGTACACGATCGAGAACGGTGTGCGTTACGAGAACAAGATCGTCTGGAAGTATCCGGATGGCAAAGTGTCCCAGTTACCGCCAACCTCGTACGTGAACGCCTACAACGAGTTCCTGACGAAGCAGAGGCCTGGTAGCTATGATGACACGAGGAACGAGGCTTACCAGGCTGGGGGCTCCGGCCAAACGGGGGGCCCCAGCCAGGTGGGGGGCCCCAGGCATGCGGGGGGCCCCAGCCAGACGTTCCAGCGCCCCTATCAGTCTTCGCTGATCGGATACACGAGCCAGGAGAATCGTTATCGGTCGGAGAGTAACATTCATTCCAAAAGGCCTGCCCAGTTTCCCAACGATAAACCCACCGGATTACAGAGACCTAGCCAGTTCGTGTCATCGGCCCAGGCGGGTCACGGTCAGCAAGCCCAGGCCTATGAATCTTCGTTCCAAGGTCATTACGGGCAAAAGACGCAACTGGGCGGAGGATATTCGACGAACGACGAGTCCAAGGATCTCAAGGACTCTTACGGCTCGACGACCTACGTGGATCATCGCCCAGTCTCCAAATACGCCATCAACAGCCCCAATCCAGAGTACACGTACACCACGGAATCTTCCGTCAGAAGCACCAGCCCAGCAAGCCCCAATCTCTTCACCCCAAGTGGACAACTCTCCCCAAAAGTTCTTTCCAAATACACCACCCAGGCCCAAAAGTACTTGACGAAAGTATTCGCCACTGGCACTTCCGGTTCAGCTGCCTCCACATCAGCCAAGACCGAAGACCAAGCGGCCAACCACCATAGCCTCTTCGGCTACAATCCCTCGTTGGCCCAATACATCAGGGATCCAACCTCCATCCTCAAGGCCCAACCGACCTTCATCCAAGCCGGCAATTCCTTGATCCCCGTGATCATCCTTCGGGTCGATGGTGTACCACCAATCCAACCCAAAGTCACACCCAACATCAACCTCAAAGCGCTCCTTCAACAATACCTGACCCAATACGCCGGTAGTCTAGCCCAAAATACCAACTACGAAATCGACAACTATCGCAAACAAGCCAGTCTCCAATCCAGCCACAATACAGCCCAAAATCCACTCTATGAGCTGACCCAACTGGCCCAAAGCCTCAGCCACTACTCCCGCAATCCAACGTTCAACAATCACTTCGCCCAACAGTACGAGGATGACCGTAACTCCTACGAAAATTCTTACACACCGGCAACCACCTACCTGGACCACAATTCTCAAAACGGCGGGGCTGATAATTACCAGAGGAAAACCAACAAGCAGAAAGTCAAGAGCGTCCAGATCATCGAGGATCCAAGATTCACGAGCTACAAAGTAAACAGCTAAGATCGAGATTCTGTTTTTTTTTTGTGAATTCTCACATCTCTTCGGAGGCTGCTTCACGCTCCGCGGAATTGAATCGACGTTGGTGCACGAGAGATCCCCACTGAGAAATGGTCCCGCCTTTTTTTTTACTCACGAGGAACATCACTTTGGTGTCCTCCGATTTTGTTGAAACTTTTTTATGCGGAAGTGTATCAAAAACTAAGAGGCATGTATTTTTTTTATCGGCGGACAAACGATTTTAAGGGGTGAAACGCACTCTCAAAAATGGGGATGTTTTTCGTTTTACGTCGATAACGTTTTAACGGAAGGAGATATTTAAAAATTTCAAATTGCAACGATGTTTATTTTTTTACGTACTATACATTGGAGATGAGAACGATAACGTTATCGACGACAAACACCCCTATTTTCGAGGGTGCGTTTCACCCCTCAAAACCGTTTTTCTGCCGACAAAAAAAATACGTGTCTCTTAGTTTTTGATACTCTTCCAGATAAAAAAGTTTCAACAAAATCGGAGAACACCAAAGTGATGTTCCTTGGCAGTGCCTTCGAGTTGCCTACTCAGAAGGAACATCACTTGAGTGTCCGCCTTCGATTTCATTGAAACTCATATATGTGATGAAGCGGTTAAAACAGTTAGGCACGTATTTTTTTTATCGGCGGGAAAAACGCTTTTAAGGGTGGAAACCACCCCTTAGAAAAAGGCATGTCGAAGGGTGATTTTGCAGTTTCACCAACAAGCAGTCCACCGATCTGAGTGAACCAAAAACCAAAATTCTTCTACTGTAAAGCGATGGAAAATGCACTGTAGAAGTATTGAGAAACATTTAATTAAGGGGTGCTTTTCTTTGAGGGGTGGTTTTCACTCTTAAGGGGGGGGCGAGGAAAAATTGGTGTTTTTTATTATTTTTTTAAAGAAAGATTTCTTCACCATTTTTGGGACTTAGGGTATTTTTTGTAACTACTTTTGGCGGTTTCTATTCATCTTAAAAAAGGGCGGGGGTATGGCACGGTCTTCTAAACGGGTTACGGCGGATGTTATCAGACGGCGTGACACGTAGCGTCGGCGGGATTGATCTGATAAAAAACTCAACGAAGATTTTTCTTTTAACAACACTCATACGCAGAATATGAACCAAGAAAAAGTGAGAAATGTTGAAAATCGATGAAATGGTACACTTTTTAACATAAATTGGTAATTTTCCGAAAAAAATGCCTACATTTTGCAATTAGGAAATCCTTTTTTTTTATTTTCAAAAACATTTAGGGTGATGTTTCAGACAGTCGAAAAAAAATGAAAATCAGCAATTTTTTTCTGATTTCACGTGTCAAAAAAAACACGTGTCTAATAGTTTTTAATGCTTTATCACATATACGAGCTTCAACTAAATCGAAGGTGGACACTTGAGTGATGCTCTTCGTCAGTGAGGCGAAGTGATGCTGTTTTTTACGGGTCTTTTTTATGCCACTTTTTTTTTGTTGTGAACGAGAGTATATTTAATTTTGGGAAATGTGCAATACTGTGGGGGCGAGCCCAATTCAACGATGACGTGTGTCGGTTACCTGGTGAATTATTTGCATTTTGCGCGACGTTAACCCCAAAAACGAGTTCCATTTTTCGGAAACGACAATCAATGGGATATCCAAATTAAAATTGTACATGTTCGAGCTAAAGTGACGTTTCTCCAATCAGCGGGAAAATGGTCCCTCGATCATCATTGTCGACCCTGAAAAATCCAAAATTTCAAATCTGAAATGAAAAAAAGATCCTATTTTTTGAAACTGTCAATAATAATTAATTCAATGAGTTTCGACATTTGGAACGACCCTCCTCAATGTAGCCAAATAATTTATGACACTTCAGAAAGGTACCTTGTCAAAACTAGGCTTTAAGAGACTTTAAATATCGTATTAAATATGAAAAAATGTATTTTTTCTACAATGTACACGTTACACGCAACGAATAAACTATCGCTCTATCGAGGAGGCTCGAAGAAAAAAAAAAACATCACTTTCTCGCCCATTCTGCAATGTTTCTCCCAGCACTTGTGCGAACGGAGGAATTTTACGTTGAAAAAAAGTACAGTTGTGCAAAGTGCGAGAAAACGCACGAGTTCGACGACCTCTCTCGTTATTTCTCCGGCGCTTCGATACTTCATCGTCGATTAACTCTTCGCTCGTGTCTCGGCGGAAGTTCGATAATACTATCAAACCGTGGCGATCACCGCCCCGTAATAAAAACACTCGGCTATATTTCATCGACGTGCCAACTCGTTATATCTCGCGCCGAACTCTCCGGGCTGCGAACTGGACTATTTTTTCCATTTTTTCTCAAAATATCGTCCATTTTTTCAAATTTGTTTGACATTTATATATTTCTCAACGATTATTACATGTCGATATATTATTTTACCAATAACATATTTTATATTATGACTATCATTATATTTTAATATTTTTTTCGATAAACATATTTTTATTATAACGATTATCATATTTCAATGTATTTTTTAATGAATACATTTTTTATTTATTATTAAAATGACAATTTTCGTATCTCTCACGTGATCACCTCACATTTTTTATTGACACTCGTTGCTCAACTTTAATTTTTTTTAAAGGAAGAAAGAATGTATAAGTATGTATACATATATATGCATACGTATGAGTATGCTACCTGGTAAACGTATTTTTTTTTCACTAAAAAAATACTATAAAATACATTTTTTTCAATGCATATACAGTGGGTGAAAAAACGAATTGTACATCTCACACGGAACTGTTGTTAATTTGGCTTTATTTCTTTGTTCGTGTTTTCCCAAGAGTTTTGTCAACAGACACCATGACTATTTAGAATAAGCTAGCGAGCACAGAAACTTCATAAAGCATTTTTATTTTTTCGAAGGATAATTTGAAAAAGACGAAGTGTACTAATACTTCTTTTACCCACTGTATATATATTCATATATGTATATCTATTTCCAAAAAGGAAAAAAAATTATTTCCACGAGAATCTTTTTGGGAACGTCGGAAAAAAAAATATATATATATATATTTTTTTAATTATATTTTAATATATTTTTCAATGAATATATTTTTTATTAAATATTTACATATTTTATATACTTTTACTTTTCATGATTTTTATTTATTATTGTAATAACCTTTTCTTCCACCAGCTACAATTCAGTCTCCCAATTATCAGAAGTAAGAGCCATTTTTTTCTTCCCGCAAGACGAGCAAGTGACACTTTGGGTTCGACAAACCCAAACAAACTCAAACGAAGAGCACATTTTTTCCCCCCAACAATATTGTCAATGTCTTTTAAGGGGAGGGTAAGGGTTTCAGCGTGAAAAAAAAACACTTTTTTGCAATTTTTTTCATCTATATGGATAGAGTAAATTTATTGAAACCTTTTGTACACTGTTAAGGCGTTACCCCCACTTGTAGCGCAAAAAAAGGTATTTTTCATGAATTTTTTTAAAGAAAACTACAAAAAAAATTTAATCGATCAATATACCATCTTAAAGAACACATCTTGAAGAACTTTCAGTGATTTTTTTATTGAAAAATATTACATTGTTTAGTGGCAAATGGCCGTCAATGAAATAATGTTTTTATATACACGGTTTGCGGTGACCAACATTGCGGCGAAGTGGATCATCTGAAAAAAAAAATGCGGATGGTTTTAGTCAAATATAAGTATAAACTAGTCTTTAATCGAGGGATTTTAAAAAATATTCATTTTTCACAAAATGGTGGACAGTCAAAGTTAATGGTTCGATTTTAACGGAAACAAACGGCCGTTTTTTGGCTATAAAACGGCCATTTTTTTTTTCGAAAAAAAAATCGAACGATTAAAGACTACATTTTTATGTATTAAATAAGCCTGCAAAATTTCAAGAAGATCGGTTCATTAGTGTTCGAGTAATCTTGGTCACCGACTTCAGAAATGCCATTTTGAGAAAAACGCGTTTAAAGTTTCTCTTTCAACGCTCTTTCAACGCGGATTCTTCTCTTTCAACGCTCATATCTCAGTCAATTTTGTTCGGATCGACTTGAAATTTTCAGGACATATTCTCAGATACTTATACTTCAAAAAAATGCATTAAAAAAAATCGATTTTTTCAAAATCGCAAGTGGGGGTAACCCCTTAAGTGTCACTTCAAGAATATTCCGTGAAATTTGTACGCGAAAATATCCACAAACAATAAGAACCATTAAAATCGGCCTTTGATAATTTTTTGTTATTTCTAAATTTTTGGTGGTCATGCAAAGTGAAAAGTGCTATTTTTCACGAAAAATTCCGCCATTTTGGGGGTGGAAAACCCCCTCAATGTAAAAAAAACTCTCAAACTAACCGTTGGGGGAGGTATTTTATATATAGAAAGTGTGTACCAAGTTTGAAATAAATCGGTCAAGTAATTTTCAAATGGCAGTGAACACGGACTTTGAAAAAGTGGTTTCAAGGAAAAACGCAGCACCGGCTTGTTTGTGAATATTTTCGCGTACAAATTTCACGGAATCTTCTTGAAATGACACTTAACAATGTACAAAAGGTTTCAATAAATTTACTCTATCCATATAGATGAAAAAAATTCGCAACAAAGTGTTTTTTTTCACGCCGAAACCCCTACCCTCCCCTTAATGTAAATTTTGATGTCTCCAAACAAAGTGATTTTACCTATGATGTGGAACGCCTCGTACCCGTGGAAGGCGAATCGATAAATCACGGATAGGCATTCGTAATTATATTCAATTAGGGAATCAACAGTATGTGAATAAAAGTTCGCTACGCCCGTGCGATTATTTCCCAAACACACACTCACACACCCACATGCACACACACGCGTATAACAATAACAGTAACAATGATTTAAAAAAAAAACGGTAAGCACGATAATAATAACAATGTTCTCTTGAGTGATTTATAATTTTGTATTTTCACAAGAGTAAGCAGCGTTCGTTTCATTTTACACGATTTTATCGCGCAGCTCGAGTGCTTTCGAGCAATTAACAAGACAAAAGCGTTTATATCGCCTTGTCCAGGGGAAGGGGGGAGGCACCCCCACTTCCTTTTTACACCGACGCTGATGAATTTCTTCCACGTGTGCTCGCATCTCTCTCTCTCTCTCTCTCTCTCTCTCTCTCTCTCCCTCTTCATCGCATTAATCGAGGGCCTCCGATGTACAAAGATAGCCGACACCACCAAGCCAACTATGAGCCGTGTGTTCTAGAGCGCGTAGGAGACTCCCCAGCATAAGTATTGACCGCCCCCGCGCAAATTTCCCGTTCGATCTTCTCGAAACTCTCGATGATTATTTTTTTCCCCAACCCTATCGATCTCCCGCAAGCTTTTGAAGATTTCGAATTTTTTGTTCAACTCCGGCACCCAATTCTTAATGAACTAATTAAGGGAAAAAAAATTCCTTATCGCGATTCAAGCAAGAAAAAAAAATGTATTTTTGCCCTCATTTTTTCAAACTCGAAACTCTCGATGATAATTTTTTTTCCCCAACCCTATCCATATCCCGCGAGCTTTCAAAAATATCGATTTTTTTTTCAACTCGACCACCCAATTTTTAAGGGGTTACCCCCGCTTGCGATTTTGAAAAAATCGATTTTGTTGTTATTGCATTTTTTTGAAGTATAAGTATCTGAGAATATGTCCCGAAAATGTCAAGTCGATCCGAACAAAATTGACTGAGATATGAGCGTTGAAAGAGAAGAATCCGTTGTTTAAACGACCGGCTAGTCGAAACTTTAACGGAGTGTCTCCCCGTCCGGATATCGGACGAATAAGCGTATGTTATTCGTCCGGATAGCGGCTCAGTTCACGCCGTATCTCCACGTACATATTATTGTGATTCATGTCAGCTAGTATCCGGACGAATAACATATACATAATCGTCCGGATAGAATGTGTTAAATCGTTAAACAATCTATCCGGACGAATAATTTACACATTCGTGTAAATTATGTGTAAATTATTACACGAATGATAATTTTTCCGAATAAAATCTTTATAATTTTGTTTGGGTTTGTGTGATCGAAAAGTATGTCAAACCCAAACAAACAAACCCAAACAAACCCAAACAAACCCAAACAAACAAAACCAAACAAACAAACCCAAACAAACAAACCCAACCAAACAAACCCGAACAAACAAACCCAAACAAACCCAAACAATTCTATCCGGACAATACGTCCGAATAGAATTATTCAGAAATCCAGTACTCGAACACTAATGAACCGATCTTCTTGAAATTTTGCAGGCTTATTTAATACATAAAAATGTAGTCTTTAATCGTTCGATTTTTTTTTTCGAAAAAAATGGCCGTTTTGTAGCCAAAAAACGGCCGTTTTTTTTTCGTTAAAATCGAACCATTAACTTTGACTGCCCGCCATTTTGTGAAAAATGAATATTTTTTAAAATCCTTCGATTAAAGACTAGTTTATACTTATATTTGACTAAATCCGTCCGCATTTTTTTTTCAGATGATCCACTTCGCCGCAATGTTGGTCACCGCAAACCGTGTATATAAAAACATTATTTCATTGACGGCCATTTGCCACTAAACAATGTAATATTTTTCAATAAAAAAATTACAGAAAATTCTTCGAGATGTGTTCTTTAAGATGGTATATTGATCGATTTAAAAAGTTTGTACTTTTCTTTAAAAAAATTCATGAAAAAGGCTTTTTTTGCGCTACAAGTGAGGGTAACGCCTTAATGAACTAATTAACGGAAAAAAATCAATTTATCATCGTGATTAAAAAAAAAATCTTTTAGCCCTCACTTTTTCAAAGTTCCGGTCAACGAATTTAAAAAAAGTTCGGGATCGTAAGAAAATCATTAATGCTCGATCGAGGATGATTTTATTATAGGATCGATAGGGATATCCGTTCTAGTTGTGACTTATCAGTGGAACGAGATAAATCGAGTGAAATCTCGAGGCTGCTTGTAAAATACTGTAATAGAAGAGAAAAAAATGTATATAAATGAAAAGGCAGGCTTAAGTGCAGGGAATATTCTCTCATTATTGTACAAGTATATATATATATATATATATATACACATATACATATATACATATATACATATACATATGCACACACACACACACACACACACACACACACACACACACACACACACACACACACACACACACACACACACACACACACACACACACACACACACACACACACACACACACACACACACACACACACACACACACACACACACACACACACACACACACACACACACACACATATATATATATAAGGCCGGGCGTGGAAGTGTTCCAGTGAATGATCTTCATAATAATAGGTACTGGGCCCTGCACATCCTAAGCTCGCGTTCGGAGTTCTCCAAACTATCGTAAGTGCCCCTTATCCCTCCCTCCCCGTCGCCCATTCCTTGGGACAAAACTTTTGCGGTTGCGGTCGCGTGTCACGAATGAAAGTATCCGCTGGCTTTGAACCACCGTTTGCACCGGACTATAGAATAATATTTAGAACGATATATATTTTTCACTTGGTTACCGGAGTGTATAAAGAAAATCGCGTATCTACTATGTGGCTCAGTTCTCGGGTGGAGGTACACCTCGAAGGTAACGAGGATAACACACGTCAACGTTGTACGGTGCTCGCAGGATCGCAACGGAGTTTCCTTTTTCTTCATTTTCTTTTCGTTCCTTTTTCCGCCTGTTTTTCTAGTTTTTTTTTGGTTTCGATGTAATTTGGGATATTGGATTTTTGGATTTTGCGTCCAGTGAGAAAATTCGATCGGGTTGGCGACTCGATGTGTATCACGGGAGAAAAAACGGTGTGAGAGAGACCCTTCGAGTGAGAAGAGCTGACGAGAACGTTGCTGAAAAAGAGAGAGAGAGAGAGGAGAGAACGATGCGGATTCATCACGTGAGTAAAATTTTGATGAATTGCTCCGCGGAGAGGAAATGTGGGATCTTTTTTGCGGTCGGAGAATTGTTTTCGCGTTTTGAGAATTTGTTTGTTGGCTCTGAGATTTTTTCGCCTGGGAATTTTGTCGTTGGAATTTTTTTTTGTTCTGGGAATTTTTTTTCCCTTTGCGAATTTTGATTTCGCTCCGGCAATTTTTTTTTCGTTTTGGGTATTTTTTTCCGGCTCTGGCAATTTTTTTTCGCTCTGCGAATTTTTATTTTCCTCTGGCAATTTTTTTGTTCGTTCTGGGGATATTTCTTTCGTCTCTGGGAATTTTTTTTTGGCCCTCAGAATTTTTTTATACTTGAAACATTTTCTCCGGCTCTGGGATTTTTTTTGTCGGCTCTGGAAATTTTTGTTTCGCGCTGGGAATTGTTTTTTTCTGGCTACTGCCTTTTTTTTGTAAATCATTCGATTTTTTAACTCCCTTTTCTTTTCTTTCTTAAGCAACAACGTGTTTTGTTGTTCAATTTTTCGAAGCCTCTTATTTTATCGGAGCCATTTGTTTTCTCGAGGGCGATTAGCTGTAACGACCGATAGTTTTGGAAAGCGCGCGTGGACGGGCTCGATTTAAACGAGGAACAAAAGCTTACGGAGCCCGCGCACTTTCCCGTCGTAAATCGTCGAAAGATCGGCAAGATTTTTCGCGAGATCTCTCGTGTATGGATTTGAAAATATCTTTTCTTTAGGCTGCCGAACGAATGGGCGGTCTCGAGTGTTGGCAGTCCTTTTTTAATTCACTCGAATCGCTCGTTCCGCGCGCGGGTTGTCTCTCTTAAGTGTATGTGCGCTGAAAGATCGCCCGCGGTGAGAAAGTCCAATATAGTTTTGGTCCCGTGCACATCCAGATCTTCATTCGCATTGTAAAGCGTGCGTGTTCCACTACCTCGTATTTTTACTTTTTCCATTCGGCTTTTCTTTTCTGGGTCATCCCCATGAGATTCCGCGACCATTGCATTTGAATCAGGATATCACTGGCAGATCTAGGATTGGGGTAGAATATCCATAAGTACGAATGTCCATAAGTCGAATATCCATAAGTACGAATATCCATAAGCACGAAAATCCATAAGTCGAACATCCATAAGTCGAATATCCAGAAGTCTAATATCCATAAGTGAATATCCATAAGTGAATATCCATAAGTCGAATATACAAAAGTGCCAATATCCATAAGTGAGTATAGAGTAGAAATGAGTGCCAGAAATGGCGGGAGGTAGAGGAAAAGTGAGTATAGAGGGAACCCGAACAAACCCAAATAATCCCAAACAAAGAAACAAAAACCCAAAAGTAAACCAAAACAAACCTAAACAAACTCACTTATCTCTCCCTCCCGCCATTTCTGGCACTCATTTCTACTCAATACTCACTTCTGGATATTCAACTTATGGATATTCGACTTATGGATATTCATACTTATGGATTTGCGCGCTTATGGATATTCGTACTTATGGATATTCGACTTATGGATATTCGACTTATGGATATTCGTACTTAGAGGGAACCCGAACACCCAAACAATCCCAAACAAAGAAAAAAAAACAAACCCAATAGTAAACCAAAACAAACTCACTTATCTCTCCCTCCCGCCATTTCTGGCACTCATTTCTATTCAATACTCACTTCTGGATATTCAACTTATGGATATTCGACTTCTGGATATTCATACGTATGGATTTTCGTGCTTATGGATATTTGTACTTATGGATATTCGACTTATGGATATTCGACTTATGGATATTCGTAGTCATGGATATTCGTACTTAGAGGGAACCCGAACACCCAAACAATCCCAAACAAAGCCAAGCAAAACTCAAACAAACCCAAAAATAAACCCAAACAAACTCACTTATCTCTACCTCCCGCCATTTCTGGCACTCATTTTTACTCTATACTCACTTATGGATATTCAACTTACGGATATTCGACTTATGGATACTCGTACTTATGGATATTCGTACTTATGGATATTCGGACTTATGGATTTTCGACTTATGGATATTCGTACCTATGGATATTCGACTTATCGATATTCGACTTGAGGATATTCGTACTTATGGATATTCGATTTATGGATATTCATACTTATGGATATTCGTACTTATGGATATTCACTTATGGATATTCGACGACAGTGCAGATCTAGATAGACACATCTCGTGACGGACCGTTTGGAACATTCGATTAAGCGATGAATTTCGTCATTTCCAGATTTTCCTGTTGCTGCTGAGCTGGCAAAGTGTGAGAGCGATCGAGAACGAGACAGCACGACCGGACGATGTCGTCGATCAGGTGGCGACAGCTTCGGAGAGTCGCGAGTCGTTCGAGCAAGCCGCAATTAGTCCGGCGGTCCTCGAAGAGTCATCAACGACGGCTGGTCCATCGAGCGTCGGGACGATTCGCTACGAGAATTCGAACGGATTTGTACCGATGACCTTGGGGAACGAGGGAGAGCCGGGATCCTCGCTGGTACCAGAAGTAACCGCTGAAAGTGGCGAACGTGAGTCAACGATAGATGGAATTCCTTTAAAATCAATCGAGGACGATCCAGTCTACACGAGCGAGGCGAGAATGTTTTTCGGTCTGCCGGGACCAAGTGCCGATCGCAGGTCCTTTGACGCTCAGGGTCAATTCGAGATCCTCAAGGTCAACGACGAGACCCCGGCGATCGCTAATTACCAAGAGTTTTACGAAAACGTTCAGAACAACTTAAATTCCAACCGGGGTGGCCAAGCTACCTACGAGGAGTACGGTGGAAGAACCGAGTCGCAGAACAAAAGGACCAAAGAAAGGATCAAGCAGATCGACAAGTATCTGACGAACTTCCAGGGCAGAGATCGTCAACCGAGCGCCGCGCAGTACGACCAATATTACAACAATTATCCCGACGGCAATGCGAGGCCAAGGACGAGGCAGAAGGACATCTTCGAGCCGGAAAAAGTGCAGTTTCCGGAACAACCATCCAGCACGGGCTACGACGAAAGTGACTTCAACTCGAGATCGCAATATTCCACCGCAAAAAATCGTTACTCCAAGCCCGTAGTAGTGGTCGAGCCTAGCGACTACAAGATCGACATGAAGTTCGGTTCGCCACAAGTTACCGGTCAAGTGACGAGCCTCGACGATTCCCGGGACCAGAAGCACCGAAAAGCCACACCGGAAGTGGAACAGGCCAGCCAATATGACGAAGAGACTCGACTGAATCGGGAAGATCGGTATGGATCGAGCCGCGAGTCCGTCTCCACCGATTACTCCAGCGAGCAAGATTATCTGGAGATAACCGAGAAGCCACGAAGAATGCACACGAAGAGCAGAAGACGTCCGCACGCGACCGAAAGCTCGAGGAGATTGCCGAAGGAGCATCGTGGCAACCCTGATCCGGAAGTGGACGATTCGCGACGGAATAACTCGCACAACAGGTCAAAGCCGCAGAGACCGAGAACGAAGCCGATTTATTGGACCGATGACGATCCCGACTCGGAGGAGACTTCGGACGAGCGTCCGAGCGCCGCGACACCCCAACCCGTCGAGAAGAAGCCCAAACAGAGCACGAAATCGAAAACGGCCACCAGCTGGAATCAGGTTGGCCCGAACATCGAGGTGTCGCACTCGAACGGCTTTGAGATCGGTCAGATCGACAAGCCCAAACAGCTTCTCGTCCCGGTCAATCTGAATCTTCTGCCTCTGGGCACTTTCGATCATTCCGCCGCGATCGGCAACAGCCAGGGCTTCGATTTCACGAACGTGCCGAATTTCATCACCGCCACACCGATGCTCAGTACTCAAGCCCCTCTGCTCAGCACCAGCCACTCATTGGTCAGTTCCGGCCACGGGAACGCCCCGAATCAACCGAAAACCGGTCACCATACGAACAACAATTACGGCCAAACTGCCGTTCCCGATATAATAGTAGGACAGAACACTTATCATAATTCCGTCCAAGCTGTCCTGTTGCCGCATATGAACATCAACGGCAAGTTCGCCACGAACTTGCGTCCTCAGTATACAGCGAGCACCGTCGCACCCATGTTCACGGTCACACACACCCTCAGTCCTAACCTCCAAAACGTCGGGCCCACCATGCCCGGTATGTCGAATTACCAAAGTACCCCACGGCCTAGCAACGCCGTCAATCAGAACGTCCATCAGATGACGGTCAATCCTGCGGCCACTTCGGCGGTTCCGCAATTGTTGATACCCCAACCGACCCTTCAGACATTGCCGCTCTTTCACGCGCCCTACAACACCAACATCCTCGTCAATCCGAACGGCCTTCATGGCCAAAACGCCGTGCAACCTGGCAATCCCAGTGGCCCCAGTGGGGCCGAACGAAATTCTCCGACGACCACCCCTCAACCTCTGCAATCGGCCAACAACTATCACGAGACCCAGCCCAGGAGAAACAACGCTGGGAATTCCAACGCTCAATTCGTCACGACGGCGAGTTTGGCCGTGGCCAACGTTGCTCAACAGGGACAACCGAACATCGGCAACGACCACAAGTACTACTTGTCCGCGAGCAATCCCGCGACTAGCAATACCCATTTTTACAGCTTGAATCAGAATGTCGAGCATGCCTCGAGGCCCCAACAGCAGGAGAACTTCTATCAGATCTACCGAGATGACCAGAACCCCAATGGGAAGATCAAGACCTACGTGCAAACGGCCCAAGTAGTTCCAGCCATCATTCATCAGGCGAACGGCATCCCGGTGAACCTCCACCATCAAAATTACGCCAACGTTGGTGGACAGCTGCAGGAGCAACAGAGCATCCTCAGTCCCAGCGTCGTTCTTCAACGGCCAAGAGATCAGAACCAACAGATACTCAACGCGGCCAACGACATCTTCGAGAATACGTGGAAGCAATTGCAACAGCTTCGATCCAACGAAGACACCGCTGCGAGACGGCCCTATCAGCATGTCTACGGGATAAGTGACAATTTTGGAGCCACCAGTAACGCGAATACCAATACCTTCAACGGCCTACCGATCACCAATGTAAACACGGCAAAGGCTCACTTGCCGATACTCTCGACCCAGAACGTGGAAATCGTCAATCCGAACATCAAGCCAAGTCCGGTTGATATGACGATCGTCAATCCTTACCATACACTTAATCATTACCAGGGTGCGATTCTCACCACGCCCGTGCCAATCTTCGGCACCAGCACGAACTTCCTTGCAGGGAGACCGGTCGTCGCGAGCACCACACCCGCCCCGATGATCAACATTCAGAGCTACGTGGACCAACTGTCGCAAATAGGGGCCCAGAGTAATCGAGCGAACAGCCTCGAGCCGCGACCAGCATCGGCCAATCAAAACCCCCAACGTCAGCTCTTCAATCCGATCAACTTCGTGCCAAACTCCGAACTGATGAAGAGCCAATCGATGCTCAACAGCAAGAATGCCGAACCTCTACCCGATCAATTGAGCCTCGTGCCCCTCGTTCCGGGTGGCAATTTCTTCAAGAACTCCCAAGGCGCCCAGACCGAGCTCCAGCAGAAGCCACGGCTAAGCAGCGATCTCGAGAAATACGCCGACGAGATGTTCAGGGAGTCGTTGAAGACGATCTACAGCACCCACAAGTGGAACAACGACGTACGAGCGAGGGCAAATTACAGTTCGCCGGAGACGAGCGATCTGGCCAAGCTGAGAACCGAACTGCAACGTTTCAAGGCATCAATGCCTGATCCAAAATATTCCGGGAAGGATGTCCTCGAGGCTCATCATTCGGAGACGAGCGTGAGGACTGCCGAATCTTCGAGTCGCCCAACGAAGAAGCCCGAGCTGTCGATGTCCGATATCGAAGAACTCTTCAAGACCGATTTCAAGCAGAACTTAGCCTCGGAAGGATCGCATCACGAATCGCATCAGAAGAACCGACCGGGTCATCACGGATCATCGAGACCCTCCTCCAACGAACACTCCACCGACGTCCGCAACTACAAGCATTTGTCCAACTACCTTACGCCACCAAAGTTCAATTCCTACATGTCCAAAATACCTTTCGCCGAATCGCCAAAATTAGGAAAGAAACGACCTGGCTCTTCCGTCAGATACAATGCCCACAATGGGAGACCTCTTTCGCGACCCAACGCACTCGTTTCGAGACCGGCATCCAGCCCCGATGCCTCTGCCAGCAATCACCTGGAGACCGGCCTCAACCTCGACAGTCATCATCGCTACGAGAAGCACAGAGCATACCCAACCTTCACGACAACTTCCTCACCCGACAATGACTCATTCAAGTCCTCCAGCAGCGAACTCTTCTCCAAGAACGATTACTACGACATCAATCATCCGAGGATGCACAATCTTCTCGGTCTACTGATGAAGAACAAACAGCTGCCCAGGGGCAGCTCCCAGAGTTACATGCGCAACATGGACGACCACAGGCAATATTTCGACGACGAGAGACGACGAGTCCATTTGGAATTGGATCCTACCGTCAACATGGGACCACCAGCTCCCCCCTATCTCACGAACTATCGACCCTATCCTAACCCAGGATCAGCGTAGTTGACTCGATCATCATCAAGTCCGACAGACGTCCAAAGAAATTCCTCGATCGCAAGTCTGCGACTGGGAACTTGGAGAAGTTACAAATTGGTCCAAAGCCAAAGGTGGTTCTCCGCTTATTCTTCACACACCCACAATATTCTTGCAATATGTATTTAAGTGTACCGATAATGTAAATAGATAAACATAGGAGTATATAAACGTGTTGATAATTTATGGATAAGATCGCCAGCTGTATTTCTTCATTTCATACACTTTCCTCCCCATCCTGACATTCTGACTCCAATAGCAGCCAGCAGGCACAGCCTGGTCCCCCACGAGACGTCAAAATTCATCGAGCAGTGAAAGTTTCGCTTGGTCCCGAGGTGACACCTCACATTTTCACTTTTGTTATCCACACCGTCGATTACTCCGCCCAAGAAAGTGTTGAATTTCTAAGGTGCCTGGCCCGACTCACTGGACACGCTCATCAAGGTTCAATGATTTTACAAACGATGGTCCAATGCTTGTAAAAACCACAGGAAATCAAGTGGTCACTGCTTGTCGATCGGTGTAGCTCGATGTGACGCAACAGACAGTGTGATCGCGCATTACGTGTCTTCATGGTCATCGGATCGCTGGAAGTTTCCAATTTCTATCCCTCGCAATCCATTGATTCCAAAGGAACATCAATCCTCGTTGAGCTGCTCTTTTCTCTCTCGTTCTCCTTTCCTCGAAGTCTCCCAATTGCGTGCAGACCTTTCTCCAACTTCGCCAGCCCGCCTCGAACACTCGTACACTTTTTTCACACCTTTCTCGAGGCCGACGCGAAAAAAGGCGACCGTGACAGGGAGAAACTGATGCTTGTCACGCGATGACACTTGGACCTGGTCAACCTCGTAAATAAAGCTTGTTAAGGGGGCTCGTAAAAACACGACGATTCGCGAGACAATCGGACCCGAGCCAATGAGGCAGCTCATCGCTCGAGATCTTCCTGTCTCACAGCAGCTCTGCCTCAGATGACTGAGAAAGAAATGGACATCGAGGAAAATGGTTAACGCTTCGCTGCCATCGGAAATCTCGGTGGCGAATGGTTCTTTTTTTTGTCGCTTTTAGAAAATTACGAGCGGTGCCGAGCGGCCTCGCATCATTGATCATCGAGAATATAAAAGAGCCGAGGAGGCTGGCGCGTCGTTCAGTTAATATCGACATCGTGTAACGGTTCGGCATAATGGTCAACATGCTGGTACGGTGAATATCAATGGAGTTTTCGTTTTGTCAATTCTCATCACTGTTTGGAAGTGCAGGCTTCGTTTGAGTAGTGTTGAATTTGGATGTCTTCATTGATGGTCCTGGATGTCTTCATTGATGGTCCTGGATGTCCCCATTGATGGTGCAATGACGATATTTGTTGCAGATATTCAACGGGATGCTACTCTTGGGTGTGGTCAGATATTCGAATGGCAATCCGTTGATGGGGGCGAGATGGAGGCGCGATTCTGCCAGTCCAACTGGATCAACGGCTTGGTCAGCCAACAACTCCGAGGGAAAAAAGTTCGTCATTGCGTACAGCGGTGTATCGGCAAGTGATATGTCACCGGCTGCAACGACAGTTCACACCATCCCTACCGTTGATCCATCTCCATCTTCAACCTACAATCCTTATCATCGCAAAGGCCCGAATGGGTCACTGGCTCAGCTGTCCTACAGGCAGCAGGTCGCGGCGCCGAATCATCAGGCTGGCTTCCAGCCTAGTCAGGCTCAGACATCGCCCAACAGGGCCCAAATCTACAGCACTCCCTATCCGCAACCTGGCAACACTCAATTTCAGACCAAAGCTCCAAAGGGAAATGGAAAATCGCAGTACTTCTCGAATCCGAGCAGTTACCGATTGTATCCCGAGCCTGGTAACCCTCAATTCAGATCCAGCCAATTTCCAGTTCCAGGCGGTGGTTTTCCAACGTTTCCAAAGTTCAAGTCATCCTCGAAATTCCCGAGCATCGCTTCCGGTGATTATTCCTTTGAGAATCCAGCCAAGTATCGTTTCGTCTCCGGTCCAGCCTTCAACTCCCAATCCTCCTCCCAACGGCCCCCTGCTTACCAGAGCAACCCTCAACCGAGTCCGAAAAATATCGGCAGCTCTCCAGTGTCCCTGCAGTCCAGCTCGGACGTGTCCAGCTACATCAAAGCTCTCGAGAGCGAGCCGATCTTCCTGAGTACCGGTCGTGACTATGAGGCTCATCCATCATCGTCCGGCCTCAACTACGACTATCCCAAAGCCCATTCAGCCTCATTGACAGACGGTGGGCCCGGCACTTTCAATCCAAACACTGCCAGTTATCAGCCTCTGGTCGTTCCCATCCACTCGTCAAGGAGTACTCCCCAACTACCCCAATACCAGGCCGCCACCGTCAACGGATTCTCCGGCAATCGGAATAGCCAGCTTGATGCGGCTTACCAACAGCTGGCTAATCAGCCGCAATTGCACTTCACAACTGGGGCACCCGCTCAAACGTCCGGCACTTTTCAACCGATCGTCTATCACTCGAATCCCTTGGAGAAGATCAGAACGGATGTCGAGCTGATCGACAAGAAGACCACAACAGCCAGTCCTTTCGACAGCGACGAGAATGACTTTGATCAAGGTAACGTCAATTGTTCTCAGCATCCTTTGGGCCCAATTTCATCACGTTTCTTATCCGCTTCCAGTCTTCAAGACCGCCGGAAGTGACTTTCCCTATCTGGCCGCCGATGGCGGAAGTTCGCAGTCCTTGAAGTCACTCTCTCGTGACAACAGCTTCGAATTGCCATCCTCCAATCTCTTCAACTCCTACGACCAAGCCTTTGGCAAGTACTCCAAGCTCGCGTCTCTCGAGCGAGAGAACACCCCGAAGTTCACCCCCTCGCCGCTTGACGACGCATCAAAACCCATCTACCAGAGTATCAAGGAGGACGACGAGGCCGAGGACGATGAGGACAAGTCTTCCGGTGAGTATCGCTCGAACTACGAGGAAAAGGACTCCAACGCGAGTTACGAGGACGAGGACGAGGAGGAGAGCCGAAGGAGCGAGAAAAAAGGATCCTTCGATGACAAACGGCAGGATAACGATGATGACGACGAGTCAGCTTCTTACAGCAGCTACGGGCATGACTTTGAAAAAGAATTTGAAGATTCCTATCGAAAGGATCTTCCCAAAAGTGGTGAGTTAATCACATAATCCTAATGGTATCCTCGGTTATTTGTTCATCGATGTATTTTGTCTTCTCGCAGACTACGTCCACGTGAAGCAAGTACCGGAAGTCGAGGAATCCAACACCGAGTCCAGGAGGCAACGTCCTGCCACGAGGATCTCTCGGCTCGCTTCCAATCGCCACGTCGCTAACCCCAATGAGAAGCCCAAAAAAATCGTCGACAGCCAAGGTTACGCCTCAAGGTCATTCTACAAAAGTGCTAAGACGAACGAACCTAGAATCGAGGATTCCTACGGCTACAAAATTCCACGAGATCGGGGAACCAAAAGATTCGCGAGTAACGATGACGACGATGACAGGACGGCAAAGGACGAGAAAAGCTCCGAGGTCACTTCAACGTCGACCTTGACGCCGATCGCTGACCTTCAGTCCTACACATTTCCGGCATTTGACGACTGGAAACCGACCACCAAATTGCCAAACGATCGAGGCTCTCACGGCATCTCCCGTCAGGACGTTCGGGCTTTATTCGATGCGGAAAGCTCAGCGAAAATTTTTCCTCAAGGTCATCGGGGCTCCTTGACCTTCTCGTCTAACGGCCAAGCACCTCGAGACTTGACGGGTATCTGAAGAATCTTCGCGATGCACTTCTCAGATCGACTGGGATAAAAAAAATTCGATGCCAACGTGACCTCGACTGAAGAGCTTTTTTTTTGTTTCACTGTAACATAGTATCAGGTTGATTAGGTACGACGATTCTACGAGGATAGAAATTATAATTATAAGTAGAGGAGTAGACTGATAGGACGCATCTTTTTTATTAAGCAAAAACTTGTTGTTCGAATGAATAAACACGATGAAAATAAAATACGTGTGTGAAAAAGATTAATGTGTTCGCCCCAAAAGCTTGGAATGTATATCGAAAATTGTCAAAATTGCTAGAATACGTTTTTTCGCATTTTACCGATGCAGCGTTGAGCTTTGGGTAAAAACTTCGTGATATTCGTAATCGGCATTAAATTTCCCATCGAATGGACCCGTAAAAGGTGGGAATAGGGGAGAAAAGTTTTTGCGACTCTTTTGGCCGCTTTTTCAGAATCGCCAAAATGGCACAACTTCAAACGGCTGTAGCGTCCGTCCTATTTGAGTTACGGAGGCTTATAGGGAGAGTTTTGAAAATAATTTGAATAGACTTAGAGAATGCCATTGGATTCATCCTGATATCTCAATCAGTTTTTCCGCAAAGTACACTCGAAAAATGGCAGAAAGAGAAAGGGGTATGTATGGAAAAATTCGCAAGAATCAATGGTCGGTCTTCAAAATTCTGCAAAAAATCGAAAAATAAGCGTAGCTCAATGAACAAAAGGGCATTTCAAAGAGCGAACGATAACGAAGAGAACGAGTACAAAGTGGAGTTCCAAATCCAAACGGAACAGAAATGACAGCTGATGCAATGAAGGTACTTTTTTTTTCCTAAACGCGAAAAACTCGGGATTAAAAAAAAAATTGCAAGTCCATATTGATGTATTTTCACCCCTTAAATTCGAATTTACTATTTATAATCTCCAAAACCCTCAAAAAATAAGCAAAAGTGCATGGAATCACGTTTTTCGCGTTTACATCACGTAATTTCGAGCTTTGGCCAAAAATTCCGTGATATTCTCCTTCAGTTGAAAAGTCCCCATAGAATAGGGCAATTTTTTTTTTCTCAAAATAGATTAAGTCCTTAGGTCACTCTAGAGGCCAAAAAAGGCTTTTTGGGGATTTTTTATTCAGAAAAAGTACAAAATAAATCGAGATTACAAAAAATGTTAAATATATCTTGAAAAATACATTGTCTATGGAAGTACGTACGATTCTTTTTTTGTATTGCATAGTTCATTTGTTATTAACGATTTTTAAGGCAAATTTTTGGAAAGTGAAAAATTTGCCTAAAAAATCATCAGATAATTGTTAACAACAAATTAACTATGCATTATAAAAAAAATCCTACGTACTTCCGTAGACGATGTATTTTTCAAGATATATTCAACATTTCAAGTGAATCGGTTGAAAATTGTCCGAGTTATGTTACCGGCCAACTTAAAAAACGCACTTTTGAGATAAACGCTGCACAGCCGCACTTTTAAAATTAATCGCTTCAAAAAAATTATCTTATACAGTCACTGACATGTATGATAAACACCCTTTTTTGTTATCTCGATTTATGTTGTAGTTTGTCTGGAAAAAAATCCCCAAAAAGCCTAATATTCGGCCTCTAGAGTGGCCTAACCCCTTAAAAGACGACGAGAAAAAATGTCGTCGTTCCTTGCCACTTTCGGAGAGTGAGAGTCAATGTGCAGATGATTTCCGGTGTTCGCCAAGATAAAACGACGATCCTCGAACCGTATTAGGAATCAGATTGGCACGGGATGATTGGTAGCGACGATTGCGATCGTCAGATCGTCATTAAATCGAGCCACCTTGTAATTTCATCGGGCTCGAACGTCCGCGAGTTCATTCTTCATCATCATCATCATCATCCTTCACGGTAATAATTTTAATTGATATCCCACTAACACGGAGTACGTTCGCCGGAAAACTTCGTGTCCCCAGGACGATCGTATATAAGACAGGAAGATCGTGCCAACGGAGCATCAGTTCCATCGACAAACCTCCCGCAAGATGAAGACTTCTTTCACAGTGAGAACGAGCAATTTTTGTTTTACTATTTTTCCAATTCCCAGCAACAAATTGGAAATTTTCATTTTTTTTCTGCAGATCGTTCTTGGTTCCATCTTGGCGTCGGCGATAAGCGCCCATCCGGAACCGGAAGTGAAGAAGGATAAACGCGGCGTCGCCCTCTTCGGACCGGCCGGTTACGATTTTTTCGTTCCCACGTTCGGCGCCACCGCTTGGGCACCTCCGAACTTCGGAAATTCCGCTTGGGCTTCTCCGGCCCCGACCGATCACGCCTTGGGTCAGATTGAACTGCAGGCCACTCACAATGTTGCCCTCCAGGTAATTCTCGATTTCTGGTAATATTTCTAGTAACAATTTATATTGAATTCTAGCAACATTGTTCTATTCTCGTAACGTTGAATTCCTTCTAGTAACAATATTCTAGTAACAATAGTTCTCGTGTCTCTAGTTCTAGTAATTCGTTTCTGTAATATTGGTCTATCCTAGTAACTAGTAATTCGTTCTAGTAACTATACTGCTAGTAACTCATCCTAGTAACAATAGTTTAAGTAACTCAGTCTAGTAACAATAGTTTAAGTAACTCGTCCTAGTAATAATAGTTTTCGTCACTCATCCTAGTAACAATAGTTTTCGTAACTCATTCTAGTAACAATAGTCCTAGTAACTCATTCTGGTAACAATAGTTCAGGTAACTCTTTCTAGTCACAATAGTTTTAGTAACTCATTCTAGTAACTATACTTTTAGTGATTCATTGTAGTAACAATAGTTCTAGTAACTCATTCTAGTAACAGTAGTTTCAGTAACTCATTCAAGTTACAATAGTTTTAGCAACTCATTCTAGTAACAATAGTTCTGGTAACTTATTGGAGCAACAATAGTTATAGTTACTCGTTTGAGTAACAATAATCTAGCAACAATAGTTCTAGTAACTCATCCTAGTAACTCATTCTTGTAACAATAGTCCTAGTAACTCATTCTGGTAAAAATATTTCTAGTAACTATTTCTATTCACAATGTTCTAGTAACTTTTTCTAGTCACAATATTCTAGTAACAATAGTTCTAGTAACTCATTTTAGTAACAATAGTTATGGTAACTCATTGTAGTAATCATAGTTTTAGTAACTCATTCTAGTAATAATCGTTTTAGTAACTCATTTTAGTAAGAATAGTTTTGGTAACTCACTGTAGCAACAATAGTTCTAGTTACTCATTCTAGTAACAATAATCTAGTAACAATAGTTCTAGTTACTCATTCTAGTAACAATAATCTAGTAAAAATAGTTCTAGTAACTCATTGTAGTAATAATAGTTCTAGTAACTCATTCTAGTAACAAGAGTTTCAGTAACTCATTCTAGTAACAATAGTTCTGATAACTTATTGGAGCAACAATAGTTATAGTTACTCATTTTAGTAACAATAATCTAGTAACAATAGTTCTAGTAACTCATTCTAGTAACAATAGTTTCAGTAACTCATTCTATTAACAATAGTTCTGATAACTTATTGGAGCAACAATAGTTATAGTTACTCAGTTTAGTAACAATAATCTAGTAACAATAGTTCTAGTAACTCATTCTAGTAACAATAGTCCTAGTAACTCATCCTGGTAAAAATATTTCTAGTAACTATTTCTAGTAACTATTTCTAGTAACTTTTTCTAGTCACAATATTCTGGTAACAATAGTTCCAGTAACTCATTTTAGGAACAATAGTTATGGTAACTCATTGTAGTAATAATAGTTTTAGTAACAATAGTTCCGGTAACTCATTGTAGTAGCAACAGTTCTAGTAACTTATTTCAGTAGCGACGTTCTAGTAACAATAGTTCTAGTAATTCCAGTAACACTAGTTCCAGTAATTCCAGCAACACTAGTTCCAGTAATTCCAGCAACACTATTTATAGTGTTACTAGTAACAATAGTTCTAGTAACTCTAGCTCCAGTGCTTCTAGTAACTCTAGTTCTAGTAATTCATTCCAGAAACAATACATTCTAGTGACATTGTTCATCGATATTCTTCCCACGGAAAAATCGATCTCCAAGGACCTTAAAAATCCATTGCTACCGGAAACCCATTACTTTTCGTCCTTCGGAACAAGTCCTGGAGAGTTCTTACGCAATTTGAATTTCAGGCCCTGAAGGATCCTTATCCGGGGACCCCGAGCATCGCGTATCCTCCCGAGGTAGTTCGCGCTGTCCAGCAGGCCAAGGAGGCGAACAAAAACGTCGCGATGGCCCAGCACCGAGTCGCCGAGGCAAAGCAGGCCGCCGTACTCCAGCAACAGATCGCCCTCGCCAGAGAGGCCGCAGCTCGCGAAGCGACCGCCCGGTAATCGTCCTCGACACCCTGTTACCATCGGTCGATCGATTTTCCGTGACTCGACGATCGCGTTTCCTTTCAGCTCCGAGGAAATATCGGCTCACGCTCAGGCCGAGGCGAGAGCCAGCGCTAAACAATTGGTGGCTCTTCAACAACGCTTGGCCACCCTCAAGGACTCCGTGGCTGCCGCGCAGAGACTCGCTGCCGCTAGAGAAGCCGCCGCTGCAGCTGCCATCCAGCGAAACGCGTCCGAGACGGCCGCCGAACTTAGGAAACAGGACGTTGACAAGCAGATCAGCCAGAGCGAAAAAGACGCCATGGTACGTTGAAGATACCTCGAAAAATCATTCTTTTTCGATCGGAAATTTTGGAATTCTTGGAATTTTCATTTTATTATTTTTATATTTTTATTTTATTATTTTCATTTATAAATGTATATTTTTTTTAACTTCCATCTGTACAAGGATCTTCCCCCTTAATACATTCCCAAAATTCCTCTTTATCCCCTATTTTTATTTTTATATTTTTATTTTATTATTTTTATTATATTGTTATTATTTTGGTATATTAATTGTACTATTTTTGTTTCATTAGTTTCTTTTATAGTTTCAACCTATACCCTTTCGGACTTATTTTAATTTTATTATTTTCATTTGATTAGTTTACTATGATTATTTTTTTAAATCTTTTTTTATTTATGTTATTTTATATTATTTTATGATGAATTTTTCGGAACTTATAATAAAAAGTCGATAAATGAATTGGTAATGAGAACATCAATGCTTTATAATAATAAAAATCATGTAGAATTTAATAATGATTAATAATCTATTGCAACAAACCCGAACAATCAATAAACGAATAATCTTTTTTATTTCATTTATTTTTACTTTTTATTTCATTTATTTTCATTCATCGATAACCTGCTTTTATTTTTTTTTTCATTTCATTATATCAATTCGTTTTTCGAACTTTTCGTCTTCGCCAAATAATGATCTTGAAATTAATTAGGGAATTAAAACTCCGGAAATTAAAGTTGGAAAATTTATTTTTCTTCCTGCGTAGCACAAGGACGCCGTGGCTGCAAAAGAAAATGCTATAGCAACCGCCGTCCAAAATTCAGCCGCTCATAAGCCACCCCACCACCCCTGGGCATGATCGAAAAGGCCTTCGAGGCCACACTCTGCTCACAGCAAATGGTGATGGTTTATTGTTTATTTTTTAATCTTTTTACACAGCACTTTGTTACAATTGTACTACTTATACGATATTGTTAAAAATAAAAAAATCTTTCCTACCACAATTAACGTTTTTCGTGTTTCTTTTTATCACAATATTTTGGAGTAATTTTTTCGAGAATTCTTCCAACGGGAACCGGGGCTGGAAAAGTCCCTTAAGGTGGAAAACCAGTTTAGACGACTGAAAAAATCGATTTTTTTTAATTCCATAAATTGTTAGTAAAACTAATCTTGTTTTCGGTAATTTTTTTTCTCAATGACGTTTTTGTCAATTCGTGTACACTCTAGCTCAAAAAGTTTCTAACCTATAAATTAGTAAAGTGATAGTTAGTTTCTTTATATACATATGCTCTATATGAACCTAAATTTTGAGTAGTATCGGTGTTTAAAGTATATTTTTTAAAGCGAAAAAGGTTATAAAATAATGGCAATAATTACCCTTTTGTTCAAACACCTCTAAAAAATGCAATTCTCAATTCTTTTCACCAGAGTTAGGTTCATATAGAAGTAAAACATGTCCTTAAAGTAATCTTCAAACCGCGTTGATTTCCGATGAAAACTGTGGCCTCCAGAGTGCACACAAGCAGCAAAGTCCGATGGCGACCTTCGATGGGCGGCAGGTTGCATGTTTCATACTTTCAGAGGAAAAGCTTCGAAAAAATTTAAACATTTGTTTGAAAATATGTATAAAATATTCCCAAAGTTTGAATAAATTCTATTCATTCGTTTCTAGTAAAAAAAAATCATGAAAATCACCAAAAAAAAACGTACTCCAAACTGGTTTCCCACCTTAAGGGCGACAGACTTGCATTGTAAAATGGAAACAAACCCAAAAGACGATAGACAAACTTCGGTCGGAGAAAATAATGGCCGGTGAAAGCGTCGATTCTCAAAGTGTTCAAGAGATTCGATCGTATCGACGAAATGGGCAGGGGGTCAGTGTCCGCCAATCCGGCAATAATAAAACGCGATCAAAACGGGATCCAGCTCTTGTCCGTGGTCGTCGTCGTATCTGTCGCATATCCTGTATCTTGCTGCTAACTGGTTCAGGTTCGCAGCAAGAATTTCGCCGCAACAGATTTCAGGTTCAGGGGAAACTGCAACGGTAGGATCTCACAAGAATGTCGCGCGAGGCTTTTCCGCAAACAGAGATGGAGATACTCAAAGGAAAAAAAAATTAATTGAGCCATTTTGTATTGACGATGTAAGTGGACAATTAAAGAATAATTGATAAAGAGTTATTGTGTAAATTTGTGCTTCAAAATTTAAATTGGGCAATTTTGAATTAACGAAGTAATTGAAGAATTGACGAATAATTATAAACGATTATTCTTCAAATTTTTGCTTTAAATATTTTATTATGCAAATTTTTGCTTTAAAATTTTTATTTGGCATTTTTTGCTTTGCAATTTTTATTTGGCAAATATTTGCTTTAAAATTTTTATTTGGCAATTTTGAAATAACGATATAATTGTAGGATTAACAAATAATTTAAGGTAAAGAATTATTCTCTAGATTTTTTCTTTTACATTTTTATTTGGTAATTCTGAATCAACCATGTAATTGGAGTATTAACGAATAATTGATAAAGAATTATTGTGTAAATTTTTATTTGGCAATTTTGAATTAACGATGTAAATGGAGGACTACCGAATAATTCATCAAAAATTCTTCTATGAATTCTTGCTCAGATCAATGTGTAGCAATTATATTTGTTCGATCAGTACACTTTTTTAAATTCAATTTTTAGCATCTGATTCTCATTAAATATTTCTCTTCTGCGAATTCTTTGTATTGTTGAGGACGATCTCCGGCTATTTTTTATTTTCCAACCAATTTAAGAAAAATAAAAAATAAATGGTAGATGGAATTAATAAAATTGCGAGAAAAATCACGAAAATAACAAAAGTCAATTAATTTGCAAGAAATTAAGGAATTTTTAATACATTGATGAAATAAATTGTAAATGAAATAAATAAAATTGCAAAAATAAAAAATTACAAAGGTAAATGACTTTCAGATGAATAAATGAATTGTGAATCAACTAATGAAATAACGTGTAAATCGAATATATACAATTGCAACAACATTGTTTTAAATAACAAAGTTAAATTTCTTTCAAATAAACCAATCAATTTCGAATAATTTCGAATCCTTTTTGAATGAATTTTGAAGAAATAAAATTGGGGAAAAACCACGAAAATAACAATGGTCGTCAACAAAAATTTCAAAAAATTCAACGATTATTCAATAAATTGATAAAATAACTTGTAGATAGAATAAATAAAATTGCAATAAAATGAAAAACATAACAAAATTCAATTAATTTTGATTAAATTAATCAAATAAATTATCGATGGAATAAATAAAATTGGAAGAAAAATCAAGTACATGACAAAGTTCACATAATTGCGAAAAAAATCGACGAATCAATTAAATATCAACACGATTAGAAAAAAACTTTTTTTACTTGTTCAAGAAACAAACCCAAACGAACCCAAACAAAATCAAGTACATAACAAAGTTCAGTTAATTTCGAAAAAAATCGACGAATCAATTAAACATCAATAATTTCAAATAATTAATTACACAGTAACACGATAAAAAAAAATTTCCCAGGTGCTTAAAAATCAAATTATTTGCCCTTTTCAATTCCGGAAGTGTAAAAAAATCGACTAGGGCATTGGGTGTTATGTGGGGTGGTGTGGATATCGCAGGAACGATGGTTTCGTATCGGATAACCGGACGCGAACAGAAACAGCATCCCAATATCATCTCAGTTTTATCGAAGCCACGTTTTACACATCTAAACACACACACTAGACACACCGCGGTGTGCACGCCCATAGAACTGACCGGATGCCTGGCACTTTCTTCGTCGCTGCTTTTTCCTCTCCCCCCTCCCGTTTTTTGCTTCGATTTTTCTTCCTCCGCGCTGAGATCTGTTTCTTTTTGTCATCCGTCTGCTCTCGATTCCGAGAGATCCTATTCGCTTTCATCCAGCTCGTTCGTACGTCCACCTTGAGGTTGGTCGATCTTATTTCTTCCACCTTCGTCCCCCGCTATATTTATTTGCCTCGCGATTTTGAGACCATCAAAATGGCAGCATGGTATTTAAAAAAAAAATTATAAAAAAATTGTAAAACTGGCAGGCTTTTCACCTTGAACGGAGCACTTTCGCGACGGATTATCGCGGCGCTCGTTCCGTTTTTTCTTGCCACTCTATTACGATATTTATAGATTTTCAAACGATCACGCCTGGCATTAAAATCGGTTGGGAAAATAATAATAATAATAATAGTGATAAAGCAAAGTGTTTTTCATTACGTTGGTATGAACTGGGTCAGGTGGTGAAGGTATTAATTATAAGATCGAGAGTGAAAAGAGTCCGAAAGATCGTAAATATTATTAACATTCTTCGAGAGTTTTTTCCTCTTAGTTTTATTTTATTTTATTTTTCATGATCTCTCTCTTTCTCCCTCTCCTCTCTTTCGCTTTGATTTGTGCTTACATTTTCATTTAGTGTATTATCAATTTTATTATTTTAATCTCTTCAGTGTATTCTTTATTTCATTATTTTTATTTATTCTTAGTGCATTATTAATGTTTTATTTATATTTTTATCCAACGTTTTATGATTAATATTGTTTTTTCAATTAGTTTGTTTTACTATATTTGCTATTATAATATCATTTTATTTATTATATATTCATTATTATTGTTACACATATTATTATACCAATCATTTGTATTGTTTTAATTAATCAAAGTTCAACCACGAAATAATGAATGTAATTAATTAATCAATTTCTCTATCTGGTAAAGTTTCCTTATTTGGTAATTCTTTAGGTAAGTGACTTTTCCGAAAAATTGTTGTTAACGAACAAACCCAAACAAACCCAATATAGGTGTCGAAATGTAAAAAAATGCCCTATTTTATTACGTGTTTCCGCAAACTTCAAAACCCCATAACTTTTACCCATACTTTAACCCAAACAAACCCAATATGGGCGTCGAAATGTAAAAAAATGCCTGATTTAGTCACGTGTTTCCACCAACTTCGAAACCCCATAACTTTTTATGCCCCCCCCCCCCCCCCATTTATAAGTGAATTTCAGCTTCCACCGACTCAATATCATAATTTATAACCCAATAAATGAGAAAATAGCTAAAAAAGAAATTTAGGCTTATTTTTCGGAAGGGTCACTTATTTAAAGAATTACCCCTTATTTTATTTAGGTTTGTTTGGGTTTATTTCTCTCTCTCTCTCTCTCCCTCTCTCCAGCTCGTTCGATCAAGAGTCAACTGTGCAGCTCGAGAAGAAAATAAAATTCTGCGCTAAATCGATAAAAAAATCGGTAAAAAAAATCGGTAAAAAAATCGGTAAATACCGATAAAATCCGAAAAAAATTAGTAAATACCGATAGAATCCGCAAAAAATAAAATCGGTAAATACCGATAAAATCCGAAAAAAATTAGTAAATACCGATAGAATCCGCAAAAAATAAAATCGGTAAATACCGATAAAATCCGAAGAAAAAAAAATCGGTAAATATCCATAAAATCAGAAGAAAAAAAAATAAAATCGGTAAATACGGATAAAATTAGAAAAAAATAAAATCGGTAAATACCGATCTCTCGATAACTAAAGCGATCGAGGTGGGGGCAAAGTATCAATTATTCGATGGAAGGCAAAAAGTCGAATCCTAAATCGTAGAGCGTTGTGCGCGCCTGCGTTCCACGAGAGACGTCATCTCAGTTTCCCGGGCGCTCGTTTCGCGAATCGGATATGCGTGCGTAAATCCGGTTCGCGAGATCAAGCCTACGAGAATGATCTCGTAGCTCGCACTCGCGGCAGAAGCCGCGACATCGGGACGCCTCGTCCGCGAGTGGAGAGGGAGAAAGCTACACCTATAAAAACGAACTCGCACATTGACAGCACACGTAGTTCGAAACATTGAACGCGCACGTTCGTCACCATCGAGGACGATGCTGGCGAGTCAACGAAAAATGGATGCGATCGTGAGTAGGGAGAGAAAAAAATAAGCGAAGATTTTTTTTTCTCGTATTTAACGATTATTTGAAGAACTGAACAAAATGTCAGATATGAAATAAATTGTTTTATCGTAGTACATTATTTGTTGCACGCAAGTGAAATTATTCATTTCAATCGAAGACGTATCAGTATTTCAAATTAATTGAACCGTATTTTTTAAATTAAATTCTCATCGATATTAATTGAAATTTTATTTGATGAATTTAAGAAAAAAAAACCCATTATTTTTATCACATTTTTCTTAATTTTATTTATCAAATTTATTTCAAAATTTTTCAAATTACACATAATGTACGAATTGAATTAAAATTTAATTTAATAAGTTTAATGAAAACATATTTTTTTATCAAATTTATGAATTTTATTCTTTCAATATATATAATTTTTATTTATTAAATTTACATACACTTTATTAATCGAATATACATACATTTTATTAATTGAATTTAGATGAAATTTATTTATTGAACGTATATATATTTTTTTAAATTACATTTATCTACATTTAGACAGAATCCAAAAAAGTACGATCACGTTAAAAAGAAATTAAATACCATAATTTTATTCGATTTTTTTTTCCGCAGGTTATCGTAACCTGCTTGCTCCTTGAATCAGCCCTGGCAGAATTTCCAGGATCCGTTGAATCTTCCGGTTGGCCAGGGTGAGTGACGGGAGAGAAAATAAATGGCAATAAACAATTGCCACAGGCTAATAATAAGCGAGCGACTGGCCCTCTACAGGATCGTCAATTCTTACGGAAGTGGCAGCTTTTCAAATTTTGGCGAGCACTCGGGGAGCCTGATGGAGGAGTCATTCGGCCATAACGATCATTATCAGCTGGGCCACGAGGGTGCCAGCAGCTACGGTGGATTCGACGGTGGACACGGAAGTTACGGCGGTCACAGTGGCCTCGTGCACGCCGGTGGCTGGGATCACCACCACTATGCACATGCATATCCGGTCAGTCAGCACGTCGAGGTCTCCAGACCGGTCACCATACCGATCTACAAGAACATAGGTGATTTTTTTTTGACAGAATCTCACCAATATCAATTCTGCTGAAAAATAATTGACAGTCTTTCAATTATTCTTCTATTCTCTTTGTTCAATTATTGATCAATTATCAATATTTATTGATAATTGATAAATAATTGATTATCAAAATTATCAATATTTATTGATAACTTTGATTACCATGATTGATAATTTATACCAACAAGTCTGGAAAAATTTCCTGACCGTCAATTTTTTATTCAATTATGATACAAATTGGTATGTAAAAACATTTCCATTCGTCGGAAAAATATATCGCGATCAAATATAACAATAATAATAAATAATTATTGTATTATTTGTACGCTAGTATTACCGTTCCGAACTAAAGAAATAATAACCATAGTAATAATTGCATTATTTTCAATTATCATCATTTTATCGATCATCATTTAATTTTTATATTAATTATTGTTTGGGGAGATTTTCTTGTCGTCAATTACTTATTGAATTGTGACAGAAATCGGTATGAAAAATATTTCCATGCACACGAAAAATCAATCGCAATTCAATATAATAATAATAATTATTATTATAAATATTTATTGTTTTATTTTTATTCCCAGTATTATCGTTCCAGACTAAAGAAATAATAATCATAGTAATAATTGCATTATTTTCAATTATCATCATATTATCAATTATCGATTAATATTTATATCAATCATTGTCTGGGAACATTTTCATATCGTCAATTAATTATCGAATTATAACAAAAATCGGTACGAAAAAATATTTCCATGCCGAGGAAAAATTAATCGCAATCAAATATAATAATAATAATAATAATAATAATAATAATTAATTATATAAATAATAATAACTTATTATTGTATTTTTTGCATGTCGCGTAAAATAACAATAATTGCATTATTTTCAATTATCATCTTATAATGAATTATCAATTAATATTTATAATAATTATTGTCTGGAAAAATGTTCGTACAGTAAAGTATTTATTGAATCATGACAGCAATCGGTATGAAAAATATTTCCATGCATAGGATCAATTAATCGGAATTAAATATAATTACACTGAGAAAAAAGAATCGTTGAATGTGCAAAATGCATTTTGTTGTCTCGAAATTTTGTTGTTTTGACAGTTGCTCAGACGTGCTAAATAAGCTACAGTTCACACCACTAATATTTTGTTATGCCAATCATAAATCAAGTTGAACGTATTTAAAGATACATTTTGTTAAATCAACTGAATTTTGGATGGATGAACGATTTTTTTTTTCAGTGTATAGCAATGATAAGTTATTATTGAATTGTTATTATTATTGATTATAATTATTGTTATTAAAATTGATAATAATAATAATTATTATTGATTATGATAATTCGATAATATAATTATTATTGAATTATTGTTATACCCAGTATTATTGTTTCAGACTTAAGAAATAATAATAACAATTGCATCTAATAATGATAATAATGATAATTCCTTCTAATAATAATTAATAATTAATAATAATAAAATAAAAATAATTATTAATATTTAATTAATAATAATAATAAATTAAGTTAATTATATTTTAATTAAATATTTAATTTATATAATTCAATTTATACAATTAAAATACAATTTTAATTATACTTTATTATTTATATAATAATAAAATAAAAATAATAATAATTATTATTATTAATAATAAAAATAATGATAATTATTTCTGGTTATCACGTTGCAAAATACTGAATTTTAGTGTTTTTTTTTAAGGTGTACCGGTAGCTCAGCCGGTAGCCATTAAGGTACCGCATCCAGTGGCGATTGGCGTAGCCCAGCCATATCCAGTTCACGTGCCGGTCTCACATCCGGTCGCGATACCGGTTGTAAAGACCATCGCGATCCCGGTAGAGAAGAAAGTGCCATATCCGGTCGAGAAAATAATTCCCGTACCGGTCGAGAAGCCAGTGCCAATAACAATCGAAAAGCACATCCCAGTACCGGTTGAAAAACCGTACCCGATACACATACCTGTTTACAAGCACATCATTCATCGCAACAAGCACGGCCACGATTGGGCTCGATAAAATATTCCGATAAATCAATCGAAGCGAAAGGAAAAATGTATATATGTAATTTTTCCAACGCTTGGGAGGACTGGAAAAGCTTTCGTGGTCCTGCCAAACGAGAGTGTGACTTTTTTATCCTCATGCGACAAAACGGTAGGCGATCAAAAGATCCGAACAAGCCTGAATGGAAAGGAGAACCCACGGAGGGAATGAGGAATTAATCAGCTTTAATTTAGAGCTCTTTCGGTTAAATAATTTTAGCCTTAGTAGGTGGATTTTTTTTACCATCGTGTACATAATTTTTGTAATGAAAATAAAGTTAACCAAAGAACTGTAGTGACAGAACTTTTTTTTTTCGTCCTGCTTTGAGGTTGAACTATGGAATTTTTTATTTCTCTGATATTTCTGATAAGAAGACTTTGGTAAGGTAATTTTGTACTAATTTTTGATAATTTATTTATTGTAATTAATAATTAATTATTTTTAACTACGAACTCATTATTCAAAATGACGAATTATTCATTGTAAATGAAAAATGAGTCACTTAAAATTAAGAATAATTTTTCTTGTTCACAGTTCATTTCTTTTTATTCAAGAGGACTTAATTTTTTGAATTAAGAATTAATCATTTGAAATTGGGAAGCATTTTTTTAAATTAAGCATTCTTTTTATTAACAATTAATTTACAAAAATATATGAATAAGATATATGAAAAAGTTTTGTGTTAATTTTTGTATTTGTCGTAATTAAGAATTAATTATTTTTAACTACGAATTCATTATTTAAATTGAGGAATTACACATTGTAAATTAAGGCGTTACCCCCACTTGTAGCGCAAAAAAGGCCTTTTTCATGAATTTTTTAAATGAAAACTACAAAACTTTTTTAATCGATCAATATACCATCTTAAAGAACACATCTTGAAGAACTTTCAGTAATTTTTTTATTGAAAAATATTACATTGTTTAGTGGCAAATGGCCGTCAATGAAATAATGTTTTTATATACACGGTTTGCGGTGACCAACATTGCGGCGAAGTGGACCATCTGAAAAAAAAATGCGGATGGATTTAGTCAAATATAAGTATAAACTAGTCTTTAATCAAAGGATTTTAAAAAATATTCATTTTTCACAAAATGGCGGACAGTCAAAGTTAATGGTTCGATTTTAACGAAAAAAACGGCAGTTTTTTGGCTATAAAAGGGCCTTTTTTTTTCGAAAAAAAAATCGATCGATAAAAGACTACATTTTTATGTATTAAATAAGCCTGCAAAATTTCAAGAAGATCGGTTCATTAGTGTTTGAGTAATCTTGGTCACCGACTTCAGAAATGCCATTTTGAGAAAAACGCGTTTAAAGTTTCTCTTTCAACGCGGATTCTTCTCTTTCAACGCTCATATCTCAGTCAATTTTGTTCGGATCGACTTGAAATTTTCAGGACATATTCTCAGATACTTATACTTCAAAAAAATGCAATAAAAAAAAACGATTATTTCAAAATCGCAAGTGGGGGTAACCCCTTAATAACGAGTCACTTTAAATTAAGAATAATTTTTCTTATGCCGAATTTATTTTTTTTATTTAAGAGGTCTTAATTTTTTGAATTGAGAATTCATCATTCAAGATTGGGAATCGATTTTTTTAATTGACGATTTTTTTTATTAACGATTGATTTGAAAAAAGGAGAATTAAAATGAATTAAATAAGAATTAATAATCACTTGTTCCAATAATGAATTTAGTTATTGCAATTGAGCGTTATTCTTTTAACTTTCCACGCCGAACTCTCCGCGAGAGACGCAGCGACGTGTGTGAGATTCCTCGTTTTTTCTCTCTCCTTTAATACTCAGCGTACCTCATGAAAAAGTGTACCGAGGATTTCCACCGGGCATGCGGCAATCCCTCGATACAGTGTAACTAATGAAATACAGATGATTTAGCCATATGTACATGATAGATTAAGGCGATTTATATATGGTTAACCGTGCTCGCACGCGCAGCGCGGAAGATTCCACACCAGCCTCGTCATGCTCTCTTCACATGGCGAGCACACACACTGCCAGACCAAACTGATGAGAGCACTGAACCTTAATTTCAATCGATATTTACCGAACTTGTACTCAAATTCCCTTTCATTAAAAAAAAAAAGAAAACCAACCACTTGTCAAATCATTTTTTTCCTTAAAATTACAATATTTATTACGCGAATTAAATTTCATTTAAAACATACCTTTATGGACGAATTCAGCGACGAATTCATTGCGTCAATTAAATCACAAAAATTCTATCGAAAAAGTGAGTGAATCAGAGCTAGAAAAAAATCAAGAAAAATCTAAGGAGATAAAAAAGCAGTAAAAAACATTTATAAAAAAGCTAAGGAGGACAATAATCAGTAAAATACGACAATGAAAATCTAAAGAGAAAAAAACGTATACACTTTATCGCTGATTTAATTTTTTTACAGTGATTGTTTTCTCTTCAAATTTTTTTAGAGTTTTTTTGTCTCTAGATTTATTATTGTTTTTTCACTGATTTTTTTCTCTTCGGATTTTTTTATTGTCGTTTAGTTTACTGATTTTTTCTCTTTAGATGTTTATTCTCGTTGTCACTGATTTTTTCTCTTTAGACTTTTCATTATTGCTTTTGTACTGATTTTTTATCTCCTCAAGTTTTAATCAGAAAATAATCAGTAAAAAACAATAATGAACATTTAAAGAGGAAAATTCAGTAAAAACTTTTTCACTGATTTAATTTTTTTACGGTGTTTTTTTTCTCTCTCGATTTGTCATTATTGTTTTTTTTACTGATTTTTTCTCTAGATTTTTGTTCTTGTTCTTACTGATTTTTTATCTCATCAAATTTTTTTCTTGATCCTTTCTTTATTAAAAAAAATCCCCTTTATTAAAAAAAAATCTTTAATAAAAAGATAACGGGGCTTTTTTAAGGTGATTATGTTTTTTTTCAGTGATTTTTTTAGTGAGTTTTTTCTTTAGATTTTTTATTGTTATTTTTTTACTGATTTTTTATATTGTTTTTACTGATTTTTTCTCTTGAGATCGCATCAATATTAATTTAATCAACGCACGATACGATCTACATCTCCAAACTTACCGCACCAAAGAATAAATACACGAAGCTTAAATAATATATTTTGCAGCTTCGAGGCTCTGCAGTCCAGTTGCAGTTAGCACAGCAAGTGTAATAAAGAATCGTTCACGGTGAAGGTAAGCTTCCTACTACCGACCGAGCCGCCACGCGTAAGCATAGTCTCCATCGATGTGAGTCTCGATCTATTCGTGAAGCTAAATTACCATTGAGCGTGAATGATTGTGATTGGATGACCGGAAAGATCGAGGCTCCATGGGCGTTCATGCAAAAGCCAATTTCTCGGACTTCTATTCATTTGAGTCAGTACTTACGTGTGGGAGAAAAATTAATTAACCAATTTTTTTCATACAGGTCACCAGAATCACTGACATGTGTATTTTTTTTTTCATTTCACATCACAAGTGCACTGCTAGTAGTTTTGGTAATTTTTGACAGTTTGGAAGTAGATTTTAAAATATGTGATATTGAATTTTGCAAAATAACGATCTCACGGTTTTGGACATTTTTTAGTGTTCCAAAAATGAATGGAAAACTGTCCAGAAGCTTAATTCTTTCGCCAAACCCACACAAATCCAAACAAACGTAATTATTAAGGGGTTATACCTAGTTGTAAAAGTCGAAAAATCATTTTTTTCAAAACCAACAATTTTGACAGTATGTCGTCTTATAATCAAATCAAAATTAACAGATTTGTAAGCTCTCATGTTGACGCCCGTCGGAACACTCAGAGGGTCGTTCGAAATTTTGAACTCTTTTTTTTTCTCGAAAGTACGTTTTCAAAAACGGTGAGGAAATTTTTGAAAAAATCTACTGCATCGACACTTCTGGAATGTTCAAGCTTTTTCTAGATGTAAAAATATATTGTTTGATAGGAAGATTTTTTCCGATGTGTACTTTCGATTTGATGAACGAAAAATGCCAATTTTTTTCGCTAAAATCAAGACTCTCACTTTGAACACGCGCCATTATTTTTAAATTTGATGTTTCCGAAATTCCTTCGATTAATCATAAGATAAACTAATATGCTAGCAAAATTTGTTTCTGTAAATCGATTATAATCATATATTTGTGCAAAATTAAATTACAGTGTTCTTCAGATGATACTTTTTCAAAAATCCATTTTTTGTAAAAATTTACCATCACGATTTTATAAACAAAGAATCCCAAAAATGAGTTTTTTTCTAGTGTTACAACTAGGCATCACCCGTTAAGGGGAAAATACCTTAAGGCGAGGAAAAAATTGCCGATTTTCATGATTTTTTTTTAAGAAAAGATTTTTCACTTTTTTTGAGACTTAGGGTATGTTTATTACCACTTTTCGCTTTACATGGTTTTTTTTTTTTAATCTCGCAGGTATGGGCTTCTAAACGGGTTGTGGCGGATGTTGTCAAACGGCGTGACACGTAGTGTCGGCGTGACCAATCGGAAAAAAAACCCAACAAATTTTTTTCTTTCACAAACACTCATACGCAGAATATGAACCAAGAAAAAGTGAGAAACGTTGAAAATCGATGAAACGGCACGCTTTGAAACAAAAATATTGAATTTTCCGAAAAAAATGGCTACATACTGCAATAAAAAATACCTTTTTTCAAATTCTCAAAAGCATTTAAGGTCATCTTTCAGACAATAGGGTTAGAAAGATTCATACCAAATGTCATCAAAATCGGTCGATTATTTGTCGAGCTATACGTCACGTCCGTTTTCAAAATGTAGTTTACGAGGCCATTTTTTAAAATTGATAAAAATAAAAAATACAATGTAACAGCCAAAAGTAGAAACAAAATCTACCATAAGTCTCAAAAATGGTGAAGGAATCTTTTTTCCATCCTTAAATTATTTTATCTATCCTTGAAAAATCTTCTGAGCCTTAAAAAGAAAAAAATGATAATCAGTCAATTTTTTCCTCGCTCAAAAGAAATCCTCTCTCTCTCTCTCTCTATACCGGGTGTCCCTCTTATCTCTGCCACCCGAAATAACTCGGTAATTATCGACGTCACAAAAAAATGCTCCCGACAAAAGTTATACGGTGTGAAGGGGGCCATCAAATGCGCCAATTTTTTTTTTATATCGTTGGTGGCGCTGACGCACAGTGAAGGTCACCTCCACTTTTTCAAATGGAATGGTACATTTTTTCTGCAGCCATCTTGTATAGCACCTCAAGCCGCATAAAAAAATATTGCGAAGTCAAAATTGTTCAAGGTCATTCAAGGTCAGTATCGATGACACAAATCTAAATATCTCGAATCACTACCAAATATTTGATAGCCATCCAAGACATTTGGATTTGTATTTCATTTCAATAGGTGACCTTGAATGACCTTGAGCGACTTTGACCCTCTAATGTTTTTCATGCGGCTTGAGGTGCTCCACAAGATGGTTGGAAGGAAAATGTACCATTTCATTTTGAAAGAGTGAAGGTGACCTTCACTGTGCGTCAGCGCCTCCACCGGAGTAAAAAAAGTTGCACTCGCTGGCCCTCTTCACACCGTACAACTTTCGTCTGGAACATTTTTTTGTGACGTCGATAATTAGCGAGTTGTTTCTGGTGGCAGATATAAGAGTATATAGAGGTACAGTGGGTGCTCCAAAGCCAAACAAAAGTAATTATAGAATTTGTTCTCCCTGTCAGCGTCACAGGATGAGTGACAAGAGACAAATGATACGGCAGGTAAACATCTCTTCGCAACTTCCATGCTGGAAAAGGGATGCGGGGTCGTGTCTGAAGAGAATCGCATTCTCTTTCCAGGCGTGTGCACTGTCCGGTTCGTTTTTTTTGTTCGTCCCCGAGTGTAGAGTGTCCGCGCGATAAGTATTTGAGGTAGGCCGTGTATGGGCGTGTTGTGGAGCAGAGGTACGAAATGCGAGGCGGTACGAGGAAAGGCAGTCTGGGTGATCAGTGAAAGGCCTACCGGTATATTAAGCGGAGAACTGGCAGACGATCCGACAGTCACAAAGGCAAGGCCACTTCAAACAGCCACCACCCGAGGCTCGTTCATCCAAATCGTAAAAGCGCACAAGCGATGACGTCCTTGGCGCTTCGCACTGTGAGAGAAAAAGGCGCTTTTTTTTCCCATTTCGGGGATGGAAGTTGTCGACTTCCGGTCTCGTTGACGCGACAGCGTTGATAACGCCATAAATAAGAAAAAAAAATATGGTTCCAGATGTTCCTGGGGGTGCTGGTATGCCATGCCGTTGGTCAGCCGACGAAGCTGGCGGTTCTTTACGACCGCAACACCGGGCATTACTACATGCCCGTGAACGGCCAGATGTACAGAGTCGAGAGATCCGACCACGAGGCCACCAGTGGTACCGACGAAAACCCCAGTTACCACGATTATTACGGCACCAGCGGGACTTCCGGCGACTACGAGGCTCATCAGCAGTTCCAGACTGGAGGCCACGAGACTTCCGGTTTCCAGCCGTCACACGGAGGGCACAGCTTCGAAGGTGCCGATCATCAGGACCTGTCATCCCTGGGCAGTTACGGTGAGGCTACTGGGGGCGGCGGCGGAGGTTACGAGGACCACTACGGCGGATTTTCCGGCGGCCATGATGAGCATTACGGCGGTGGACATCACGAGAGCGTGCCAGTTGCCGAACACGTCGAGGTCACGAAACCCGTCGCCGTTCCTGTTTACAAACAAATCGGTAAGCAAGTTTCCAGCCAAAGTGATCGTTTGAAGGTCAGCCCAAGGTCACTCGAATGTCACCCGAGGTTCCCAGAGCCCCGTGACCTTGAGTGGACAACTGCCGATTGCAAAATTCGGGGCCGAAGATTCCTGGAACGGTGATTGTTTTTGCAGGCGTGCCGGTTCCTCATCCGGTGAAGATTTACGTGCCACATCCGATGACCGTTGAGGTGCCCCAGCCGTATCCGGTCGCGGTACCGGTCTCGAAGCCATTTCCGGTACAGGTGATAAAGACGATCGCCGTGCCGGTCGAGAAGAAGGTGCCGTATCCGGTGGAGAAGCACATCCCGGTGCCGATTGAGAAACCGGTGCCGATCACGATCGAGAGACACGTGCCCGTGCCCGTCGAGAAGCCCTATCCCATCAAGATTCCCGTCTACAAAACGATATATCATCATGCAAAGAGTCACGGCCACAGCCACGGCCACAGCCACGGCGGCCACGGCCACGGCCACGGTCAGTGACCTCACGCCGATTAATTATTAAGCGAGAAGAAGGAGAAGAACAAACGGCTCAAACTTCGTCCTTGTAAATATTCTCGTTGTTGTAATCTTTCTATACGTAATTTTTTATTAATTGTTGGTCTACTTTTTTATACATTTTTGTTATGACATATTTGTTTTTGTTGAATTTCGACGGCTGTTTTGTTCGCTTCGAATAAATAAACGGGTGGAAAAAAAAATATTCGACTTTTCAATGTTTTTCGTGCCAATTTCCTCGACGATGCAGACTTCTGTCTTTTTTTTTGTGTCTGCTCTATAATTTATATAGAGTACTGGTTGTGGCGAAGAAAAAAAATTACGAGTGCGCGAGCTCTTCGGCAGTGAAAGTGAAACGGGAGGGCTCGCGAAATTTTTGCTCGGTTGCAGTTTAATGCACTTTGCGCGTTTATTGTTAACGACGAGGCTAGATAGGAGAGAGAGAGAGAGAGAGAGAGAGAGAGAGAGAGAGAGAGAGAGAGAGAGAGAGAGAGAGAGAGAGATGTCCTATGGACCTCAACTTCCGCTTCGACTTTCCCAATACCGGAAGTCTCCCATTGTTCTCCGGTTAAAAGATCTATTCCAAATACTCCCAGTCATACATGACTATTTTTCACACATGTGAAAGTGGGCAGTGGCATGGACTATATTTACGAATGATGACATGCAAATGTTCATATACATTATTATTATTTTATGATATTTATTTGAAAAGTCACATTATATTATTTATGTTCGTTTTTCGCCTTCCATTGGTATTTTTCTACATAATAAATCAATATAATAAAAACTAAAATTTATAATACAATAAATATAATAATAATATAATATAACGATTATTATTATTATTATTATTATATTTGTTTATTAAGGCCTTAGGCCAGTCTAGAGGCCGAAAAAATAGGCTTTTTGGGTTTTTTTTTTCAGAACAACTACAAAATAAATCGAGATTATAATGATCATACATATCAGTGATTGTATACAATGATTTTTTTAAGGCGTTACCCCCACTGGTAGCGCAAAAAAAAGGCCTCTTTCATGAATTTTTTTAAAGAAAACTACAAAACTTTTTCAATCGATCAATATACCATCTTAAAAAACACATCTTGAAGAACTTTCAGTAATTTTTTTCATTGAAAAATATTACATTGTTTAGTGGCAAATGGCCGTCAATAAAATAATGTTTTTATATACACGGCTTGCGGTGACCAACATTGCGGCGAAGTGGATCATCTGAAAAAAAAAATGCGGATGGATTTAGTCAAATATAAGTATAAACTAGTCTTTAATCGAAGGTTTTTCAAAAATATTCATTTTTCACAAAATGGCGGACAGTCAAAGTTAATGGTTCGATTTTAACGAAAAAAAACGGCCGTTTTTTAGCTATAAAACGGCCTTTTTTTGGCTATAAAACGGCCTTTTTTTGTTCGAAAAAAAAAATCGAACGATTAAAGACTACATTTTTATGTATTAAATAAGCCTGCAAAATTTCAAGAAGATCGGTTCATTAGTGTTCGAGTAATGTTGGTCACCGACTTCAGAAATGCCATTTTGAGAAAAACGCGTTTAAAGTTTCTCTTTCAACGCTCTTTCAACGCGGATTCTTCTCTTTCAACGCTCATATCTCAGTCAATTTTGTTCGGATCGACTTGAAATTTTCAGGACATATTCTCAGATAAACTTATACTTAAAAAAAATGCAATAAAAAAGAATCGATTTTTTCAAAATCGCAAGTGGGGGTATAACCCCTTAAGCGATTAATTTCAAAATGGCGGCTGTGCAGCGTTTATCTCAAAACTGGGCAGTATTACGATATCTGTGGCCCCTAATTCTGACCACGCGGTCTTCATATTTGACCGAAAATAAGACTTTTTTCAAAAGTGGTAAAAATCGAAATTCGACCCTTAAGGGGGTGAAACGGAGGTTTCAAAGTTTATATGCGACAACATATTTTTTTGGTCAGATTTGCTCGAAACTCGGTATAAATACACTCCAATACAAATAATTACACATGTATTTGTTTGGTATATTTATGCCAACTGAAACAAACACAGTTAAGGGGCTGAAAAAGTACTACTCGACTGTCTACACGCACCAAACACAGAGGAAAACATCTAGTGTTCTATATCAAATCAATTTAGTAAGTTTCAAGTAAATCTGGTAAAAAAATATGTTTTCTCTTATCAACGTTAACACTCCCGTTTAACCCCCTTAAAGGTTAAACTTCATAAATTGTTGAAATACGTGTTTAATTATTTGTATTTTAGTGTATTTATGCCAAGTTTCAAGTAAATCTGACAAAAAAATATGTTGTCTCATACAAACTTTTACCCTCCCGTTTAACTCTCTTAAGGGTCCACTTTTAGGAAATGCTGAAATACGTGTTCAATTATTTGTATTGTAGAGTATTTACACCAAGTTGCAAGCAAATCTGTCAAAAAAAATATGATGTCCCATACAAACTTTAAAACCCCTGTATCAACCCCTTAAGGATCGAATTTCGATTTTTACCACTCTTCAAAAAAGTCTTATTTTGGGTCACATATGATGGCTGCGTGGTCAGAATTAGGGGCCACAGATACCGTAATATCCCCCAAAACTGCATTTTTTAAGTTGACCGGAAACACAACTCCGACAATTTTCAACCGATTCACTTGAAATGTTGAATATATCTTGAAAAATACATTGTCTATGGAAGTACGTAGGATTTTTTTTTTGTATATTGCATTTGGATTTACTTCATTTGTTGCATTGTATTTACTTGCAACAATTGCATTGTATTTACTTCATTTGTTATCAACGATTTTTTAGGAACATTTTTGGAAAGTGAAAAATTTGCCTCAAAAATCGTCAGAAAATTGTTAATAACAAATGAACTATGCAATATAAAAAAATCCTACGTTCTTCCATAGACAATGTATTTTTCAAGATATATTCAACATTTCAAGTGAATCGGTGGAAAATTGTCTGAGTTACGTTTCCGGCCAACTCGAAAAATGCAGTTTTGAGATAAACGCTGCACAGTCGCCATTTTGAAATGAATCGCTTGAAAAAAATTATTGTATACACTCACTGATATGTATGATAAACACCCTTTTTTGTAATCTCGTTTTATTTTGCAGTTTTTCTGGAAAAAAAAGAATCCCCAAAAAGTCTATTTTTCCGGCCTCTGAGTGGCCTAACCCCTTAATTTAACATTATATTATTTATTACAAATATTATGTTATATTATTTATTTTCTTCATATTTGCCATCCCTTCGTCCTTTTCTGCCCCCATGGCATCGACTTCCGGATTATTCATGAACGAAAATTCGCGAAGAAAAATCAATGATAAACAAAACGGAAGTAGCTCCAGCTTTCTCGATAATGGCGCGGATCCCCGGTGAATTCGCGTTCTTTCGGCACAAATGAGATACCGCCTGAATTACCCAGATTCACGCTAATGGCCGAGCATTTGCCCACGACTGCGCTGCGTAACTCGCGGGTATAACAATATTTGTGTATTCCAGAATAACCGAGCAATGTATTCCGGCGTACTTTCATCATTCTCGGCGAATCGGGGCGGTGCACACGTACGCAGGAGGGAATAGGAAATAAAGCGAGATTGAGATGTTTTATAAATTGAACTCGCTTACGAGTGGTTGTTGATCTCGACGTTCTCCGTGTGAAAGGCGATACAGGCTGCGCCAGCCGAAAGTTTCGTTCTCGTGAAAAGAAACGTCCTAGTCGCGAATCACGAAAAAATATGACAAAAAAATTATTGCCTGCGAGTTGCATTATTTTTTGTATTTTTTTTTTTACGATTTTTCAACTCGCCTGTACTCAGATTTTTTTTTGGGGGGACCCAAAAACCATTCGTCATTGAGGTTCGTCCTGTAAGCATTGTCCTCATTTATCGTCCTCCCTTGTCCTCATTCATTGTCTGGCTGATTGTCATTGCGACGTATGAAGGATTACGAGAGAGGAACGAAAGGCGGAAATTCCGATGAGGATTGAACACTCAGAGCTGATTTTACGCAATGCTGTGTTATCGTCGATACATATACAGGGTGTCAATTATCGACACGAAAAAAAAAAATGTTCCAGACAAAAGTTGTACGGTGTGAATGGGGCCATCAAATGCGACCAATATTTTTTTTTAATTTCGCTGGAGGCGCTGACGGACAGTTGAGGTCACCGCCACTTTTTCAAAATGGGATGATACTTTTTTTGTCAACCATCTTGCGGAGCACCTCAAACTGCATGGAAAACATTAGGGGGTCAAAGTCGTTCAAGGTCATTCAAGGTCACCTATTAAAATGAAATACACATCTAAATATCTCGGATCACTACGAAATATTTGCTAGTGATCCGACATATTTAGATTTGTATAATCGATACTGACCTTGAATGACCTTGAACGACATATTTATATTGTATACATATACATATAAATATGTATATGTGTATAATTGTAGAGTAGAAAACACACATATTTACTATATATGGGACATTCCATAACAATTCGACCTGGGTCTGACCCTCGACCCCTCAAATCTGGTTCCCGATTTTTCCTATCATTACTCTCACCCTATCGAACAATTACAAATTTTTGTCAGATTTTTCAAAATAAAATTGAGCGCGTCATGAATTTTTGAATTTTTTTTTTGAACGCCTCGGTGGCGTTGTCGAAAAATCTGAAAAAATTCTCAAAAATACAGTGTCGGATATAAAAAATGTTGGTGTAAAATTCACAATGTCTGGGCTTTCGCTTCAACCCGTTTTTTTAGCTTTTAGAGCAAAAAAAAATGAAAAAAAAAATAAGCAGAGGTCAATTTACTGTTTCTCGAAATTTTGTATGCATAATATCAGATTTAAAAAAAAAATTCTCCGATTTTTCTAAAGTGTATCTTGTAATTTTCGATTTTTTTTTATCATGGTTGACGAAAAAACCCTAACTAGGGGTTGAAGCAAAAGCCCAGACATTATGAATTTCACACCAACATTTTTTATATCTGACACCCTATTTTTGGGAATTTTTTCAGATTTTTCCATTACGGCTATCGAGATGTTGAAAAAAAAAAAATTCAAAAATTCATGACTCGCTCAAATTAATTTCGAAAAATCTTTAAAAAATTGTAATTGCTTGATAGAGTGAGAGTAATGATAGGAAAAATCGGGAACCAGATTTGAGGGGTCGAGGGTCAGACCTAGGTCGAATTGGTATTGAATGTCCCATATACGCCCTACTTTATAAATATTATTTATATTTTTAGTATCAATATTTTACATGTATTTGTATTGAATATTAAAAATACTAATATTCATATTAAATATCGAATAATATTATTATATTGAATTGATATACGCTTCTGTATAAATATTATATATGTTTATGGCATTTGACGCTATTATTAATGTATCACACCCTGTATGTACCTACGTATACGTAGCAAAAGGCAATGTTACAGTGGAGGCGGGTCTCCCCGCGTACCAGACTTTTTCAAAGCCTACAATTCTCGGGTTGACATAGTGGGGTCGTTGGATTCGCGTACAGTATTCCGAGGATATATAAGTGATTCGTGCCTCGAACCCTCGAGTTTAAGCAAAATCGTTCAACTATAAAGAACCGAACCACGCACGTCATGAATACGAAAGTAAAAATAGTACGTGTAATTTACATTTTTTTCAAAACTATTGGTTGTAATAATTTATTAATTTACTATTATATATATATATATATATATATATATATATATATATATATATATATATATATATATATAAATCGTATATTTATTGTAATAGTAAATATGAAGACTTCGAGAAAATAAATGATTATTATTGAAAATGTTCAGTGTATGAAAAATACATGTGGGTACACATACATTTATTTTTGTGTGTTCACCTTCGTCTGAATATTTCTATCAGAATAATAATAATACTACAAATGATAATAACAATCAATAATAGTAACAACATCAAACAATGATATCGAATAATATATATATGCAATATAATATAACATATAAAATTTAATGTTATATAATATAAAATGTATATTTTTTATATTATATAATATAAAAAATAATATAAAATGATTTAACATAATATATCAAAACTGCCCGGAGCAATGAAGCAATTATCACAATAAAAAGCACCAAAAATTGAATAACAATGTTGAATTATAATATTGAATGAAAACATTAAATAACAATATAAAATAAAAATATAAAATACCAATATTAAATAATAATATCAAATACCAATATTAAATAATAATGTTATATATATTTTTTAAATTAATAATAATAATATGTTAAATACCCATGACCTTTTAATAATCAATCATTGATCGTGGATATCAATAATCAAGTGTAATGATCGATAAACGAATTGGACCACTAATGATAATTGTTAACAATTGATTGTCGTGTTGAGCGCGAAATTAATTAGAATAATCGTTATTTGTTTACCCGCTGTTATTAACATTTGTATTCGGTTCAAAGGTAACGATCCTCGCAGCCATTGGCTCGTGCAAAGCCTCTCACGGCTGGAATTTGGACATCGGGGACTCCGGTGGCTGGAATTTGGACGTCGGACACTCCGGTGGCTGGGACAAGGGTGAAATAACCCTTGGTGAAATTTCCCTCGAGAGCCACGGCCACAAATTGCCAACTGCAACACTCGAACACTCCGGTTGGGCTTTCGATTTTCGCAAGGACGAATAATTTTAATTCTCGAGAGGGATGTCTGAATGGATTTTTTAAGGGGCTCGGAAAAAGTTGCTGATTTTCATGATTAAAAAAAAAAGTTTATTTGCCATTTCTGAGACGTATGTTCTTTTTTATTAATACTTTTGGCTGTTAAATGGTATTTTTATTTATTTATCAATCTTAGAAAATAGCGGATGTTCGGCGCGGGCTTCCAAGCGGGTTGGGGCGGATGTTGTCAGACGGCGTGACACATAGCGGCGGCGGGGTAAATCCGAAAAAATGCCAACGAAGATTTTTCTTTCATTTACACTCGTACACAGAATATGAACCAAGAAAACGTGAGAAATGTTGAAAAACGACTAAATGGTACTCTTTGAAACAAAAAAAATGAATTTTCCGACAAAAATTGCTACATTTTGCAATAAAAAAATCTATTTATTTTATTTTCAAAAATATTTAGGTTCATGTTTTAGACAACAAGGTTAGAAAGATTCACACCAAATTTCATGAGAATTGGTCAATTAGTTTTTTAGCTATGCGTCACGCCAGTATTGAAAATGCAAAAGTAGTAATAAAAAATAATTTAAGTCTTAAAAGTGGTGAAGAAATCTCTCCTTTTGAAAAAAAAAGAACACGAAAATCAGCCATTTTTTTCTCGCCTAAAGGTATCTCCCCCCTTAACGGGGGTTGTCGCACGAATTTCAGGAGGCGGGCATGGCTGGGAAAAATGGCCGGCGAGCTCGATAAGCGGCTGGAGTGGATCGGGGATAGAACACGGGGGATGGGAATCCGGCGGATCGATCGGCCATGGATGGGACGAAAGCGTCAAACCGATCGTCAAACACATCGGTGTGAATTTTATTTTTCTCGATTTTGAGAAAATTATTGTTTTTCAATATTATTTTGAATATATTATTTTTCATAAGAATTTGAAAAAAAATGTTCATTATTTAGAATATAATATTTATTATAAGATTTTGAAAAAAAACATATTTTGAATATTACTTTGAATATATTATTTTTCATAAGATTGGGAAAAACATTTTTTTGAATATCATTTTGAATATATTATTTATCATAAAATTTAAAAAAAAATGTTATGAACATAATTTTGAGCAAAGTCATTTTTGATAAGATTAAAAATATATATTTTTAGTTTTACGAGTAAAACATTGAGATCGATTTGTTTTCAAAGGTGTGCCAGTACCACAGGAGGTTGAAATAAAAATTCCTCATCTCGTTGCGCAGCCCGTGGCGCAGCCATATCCGGTCATAGTTCCCGTCTCCAAACCGGAACCGTTCGAAGTGAGCATTTTTTTTCTCGTCGACGTGTACTCCACATACCCCCTTGTTGCGTAATTATTGCGTAAATCGTTTTATTTTTTCATTATATTTCAGGTCGTCAAGACGATCGTAAAAACGGTGGAGAAGAAGGTGCCGACCCCGGTGGAAAGAATTGTACCGTTTAAGGTTGAGAAGCCGGTTCCGTTCACCGTTTACAAGAGCGTGCCTCATCCGGTTGTCAAGCACGTGCCCATAAAGATTCCCGTTCACAAGACCATACACCACTACAGCCACGGGAAGAGTCATCATCACTGATACTCCTCAACATTCGTCTCCATGTCTTGTTTTTTTTTATTACAATTTTGTTTTTTTTTTTATTACAAGAAAAAATGTAGTATTTTGTAAGACTAAATATCGTTGACTAGTGCGTCTATCTGTAATTTTTTTTCCTAACCTCGATCCTCACCGTACCTGGAAGAAACAATCAAAATAAGTTGAGGCATATTTTGATTTAATAACTTGAATAACATTTAAATTTAAATTTAAATGTTTTATTTGAAGTTAAATTTAAATGTTTTATTTAAAGGTAAATTTAAATGTTTTATTTAAAGCTAAATTTAAATTTAATAATTTATTCAAAGTTAAATTTAAATTTAATGACTTACTTAAGCCCTTAAGGTCACTCTAGAGGCCGAAAAAAGGCTTTTTGAGGATTTTTTTTCAGAAAAACTACAAAATAAATCGAGATTACACTAAAGGCAAACGTTTTTGTAATTTTACCAATTTTTTACAAAAAGCAAATTTATGGAAAATCATACATTTGTCTAAAAAATCGTCAGATAATTGTTAATAACAAATGAACTATGCAATATAAAAGAAAAAATCCTACGTACTTCCATAGACAATGTAATTTTCAAGACATTTTCAACATTTCAAGTGAATCAGTTGAAAATTGTCCGAGTTATGTTTCCGTCCAACTTAAAAAATGCAGTTTCGAGATAAACGCTGCACAGCCACCATTTTGAAATTAATCGTGTCAAAAAAATGATTGTATACAGTCACTAATATGTATGATAAACACCCTTTTTTGTAATCTCGATTCATTTTGTAGTTTTTCTGAAGAAAAAAATCCCAAAAAGCCCAAAATAAATTAGAAATAAACTGAAATTTTCGTGATGGAAAGTATTTTTATTCAGCCCGATCTCTCCGTTGACAGATTATTATTTAATGCGAGTCCAAAAATGAACATTCGCAAAATCGCCAATTTAAAATTAATTGAACGTGAATTTTTTCACAAATTTGTAAACAATGCGTACATTAAAAAAAAAAGTTCTGATGACGGGGATAATTTTTTTTTCAGGCTTCGATTTATAAATTGAAGTGAATGTGAGAATAGCTCAGGAAGTTTTTTGCTTCACAATCGCCACGCTCTTACGCTCCCTCGTTACCCGCAATACCGTGCACTTCCTTTCCACTCGATACACAACACTTCCAACCGGTTCGGAAACAAAATAACCACGTCCGTGCGGAAGTTGGAAATTTGAAGTGTTGCGCGATCGGCTTCGATTATCCTTATTAATTGCCGGAGCAATTAAGAGGCTCGTGGGACGAGACAAAAATCACCGGGGGAAAAAAAATCGACGGCTAACGATGTATAAAATGAAGAAGGAAATATTGCAGAAATTACTCCATAAAGTTACGAAATTAATTTTCGATCAATTAATTATCAATATCTCCCCTATTTAATTTTCAATCATTTCCATGCTCGATATTCATTAATGTTCCATTTTAAATATCACGAGGTACGAAGTGTGGTTCGAGGCATCGAACCGGAAGCAAAAGTCGAGAGAAAGAGTGAAAAAGGTAACAAATTGCCGCCTCCGGGGCGAAAGTAAGAGGGCTCGAGCGTTTTGTCTCAACGCTCACTTTTCTTCATTTCCTTACCGTTTGTTCGAGATGAAAAATAAATTAAAATAAAAAAACAAAGCAACTCTAAGAAAAGCAATCGCCGTCTTTGTCAGTCGAATAAGCGGTGCCCGGAATTTCTCGAGAAAGGCCCGAAGGGTTTCCCACCGAGAGAGCAAATTGATCGGTACAAATTCAATTTAATCCAGCTCGAGTGCCACTAAAGAGACGTTCAGTACTCTTCCAATGGGTAAATTGAGCCCTTTGGCGAAGTGATCAGCGTGTCCTTTCCCGACGAGAAGCGCTGCGAAGAGTGTCTGATCAAAGCCTGCCGGAACTACTGCGGACCGGGCTTGATCCCCTTTCGACCGCAATATGGGCAACATTATTCGAAAAAAATCACGTAAAAAATGAAAACTTTTGGTCTACAAGGACAGACAATGTTTGAAAAATGTTCACACCAAAAACCATGAAATAAGAACAAAACCAAAAGTTCCTAAAAAAATATTCTTACATTAAAAAATTAAGGAGCATAATGATAATTAAAATAAGGCCAAACTTCAGCCATACTTTTTACTAAAATCCTTCAAAAATCAAAATGTTGACACTAACAAGTCAACTGAAGCAACCAAAAAATTGAAAAAAACATTCCTACTTTAAATAATGAAAGAAAATAATGACAATTTAAACAAGGCCAAACGTCAGTAGTGCTTTTCAGACAAAAGCTTCAAAAATAAAAGCAAAAAAATTAACACAACAAACAATTGAACAAAAACAAAATAAAAAATGAAAACAAAAATCTTACGTTAAAAAATTAAGGAAAATAATGACAACTAAAGTAAGGTCAAACTTCAGCAGTACTTTTTACTAAAATCCTTCAAAAATCAAAATGTTAACACTAACAACAAGCCAACTGAAGCAAAAAATTATTGGAAAAACATTCTTACTTCAAAAATTCAAGGAAAATAATGACAATTTAAAATAAGGCTAAACGTCAGCAGTGCTTTTCAGTCAGAAGCTTAAAAAATAAAAACAAAAAAAGTAAGACTAAGAATTAAACGAAAACAAAATGAAAAATGAAAAAAAAATATTTTTACATAAAAAAATTAAGGAAAATAATGACAACTAATATGAGGTCAAACTTCAGCAGTACTTTTTACTAAAATCCTTCAAAAATCAAAATGTTAACACTAACAACAAGCCAACTGAAGCAAAAAAAAATATTGAAAAAACATTCTTACTTCAAAAAGTCAAGGAAAATAATGACAATTTAAAATAAGGCTAAACGTCAGCAGTACTTTTCACTCGAAAGCTTCAAAAATAAAAACAAAAAAATGAACACTAAAACCAAATGAAACAAAACAAAATAAAAATGAAAAAAAACATATTCTCTCATAAGAAATTAAGGAACACAATTACAATCAAAGTAAGGCCAAACTTCAGCAGTACTTTTTACGAAAATGCTTCAAAAATAAACATAAAAATTGTAACACTAAAAAGAATTAAGCAAAAACGAAATCAAAAGTAATTTAAAATAAATGTCCTTACGCAAAAAAATTAAGGAAACTAATGACAATCAAAAGAAGGCCATACTTCAGCAGTACTTTCCACCAAAATCTTTTAAAAATACATAAAAACGTTCAGCACTAAAAACAATCAAACAAACACAAAACAGAAGATTCATTAAAAAAAGCATTCTCACATTGAAAAATTAAGGAAAATAATGACGATTAAATTAAGGCCAAACTTCGACAGTTTTTCGAAAATATCGTCGTGTCACTCGGAAAATCCAATTTTCGAGGTTCTCTTCCAATCCGTTCGATTACGCGTAGGCGAATCTTGCACCACTTCCGGTATACGATTTCTCGGCCCATCGTGACCGCAATCACGGTTGCGTCTACCGGATAATTCGAAGAGAAACGAGCGTGGAGGAGGATAAAGAAACAAACAAAAAATGAGAATAAAAAATGGGGAAAAAAATCGCGAGGTCCTTGATCGCGAAAGATCTCCGTGAGACCAGGAATCCTTGGCGTTCGTGAATTGTGGCGTAGACGTTGTGTACAGCGAGACGTGGAAGGGGCGAAAGTTTAGACGAGGTTGGCGAGCCCCGGTGGTGAAAGGTGGCGGAATCGATGATCGTCCTATATAAGCTCCCAGCCTCGATCCCACCTTGGACACTCCAGACACAACTAACATTCGCATACGAACCTCATTCGAGTGTTCATCAACGTACCCAAACTCACCAACATGAAAACCGTGAGCGTAAATTTCAAAAAAAAAAATCGGGAATTTTTTTTTTAATTAAAAAAAAAATTCAAAAAATCGGGAAATTTTTTTTTTAATAAAAAAAAACTTAAAAAAAATGCATATATATTTTTTTCAATTAAAAAATGTTATCCCTTGAAGGATCGATGATTTTTCAAACTCTGCGACGACGAGCAAAAAAGTCGACGTTCGACAAAATTAGCGTTTAATGGCCATAATGAGCAAACGAATGGGAGACGGGAAAAAAAAGACTGGAAAGTTGTGGCGAGAGGAGAAATTGCGGCGATCTGTTAGAGAACGTTCGTGGCGCTCTCCCCCCGCCCTGGACTGGAGTAGATTAATTTGTGGATCAGAAAAAAAAACGACTGTCATAATCATTTCGTAATTAATTAATTGAGCTCGATCGCGCTTTCACCCCGCGACGTTGGTCCTCCCGGACTCATCGCGTGTCCTTTTTCCAGATCGTCCTTGCCCTCGTGGCACTTGTCGGTGTCGCTGTCGCCGGAGACTATGGTCATCATCACGAGGATCATCACGCGCATACGACCTACGAGGAGAAAACGAGACCTGTCGAGATACCGATCTACAAAAAATACGGTGAGTCTAGTCGCCAAACAATAGTTTTTTTTTAACTGATGTTGATACAAATTCCCATTTTTCATTATATTTAATTGTCCATAGTTATATTTTATATTTAATGAAAAAGTAAAGATTCTAGAAAAATGTATATTTATATTTTTTAATTATTTATATTTATATTTTATAAATATTGAATGTTTTATATAAATTTATATTTATATTTTCTAATTATGCAAATATGTATTTTATATTTATATAAAATTTCAATATTTTATATAAATTCATATTTGGAGTCTCTCCTACAAATATGAATTTGTGAGGAATTTCAATTTTTTATTTATTTTGTTGCTCTCATGCGAATAAATAAAAATAAAAATAGTTAAAAAAATATTAATTATCGAACGCTTATTTTCCGATAAAATTTCAGCGATACCGATACCACATCCGGTGCCGGTCAAAGTGCCGCAGGAAATAAAGATACCGATTCCCCAGCCCTACCACGTGCCGGTGCAAATACCGCACCCCTATCCGGTCGAAGTGATCAAGGAGATTGAAATTCCCATTGAGAAACCGGAGCCCTACGTCGTGGAGAAGAAGGTGAGGAGAGAGAAAAAAAGATCTCATTTATTTAAATCCACATTAAGGCGTTACCCCCACTTGTAGCGCAAAAAAAGGCCTTTTTCATGAATTTTTTTAAAGAAAACTACAAAACTTTTTTAATCGATCAATATACCATCTTAAAGAACACATCTTGAAGAACTTTCAGTGATTTTTTTATTGAAAAATATTACATTGTTTAGTGGCAAATGGCCGTCAATGAAATAATGTTTTTATGTACACGGTTTGCGGTGACCAACATTGCGGCCAAGTGGATCATCTGAAAAAAAAAATGCGGATGGATTTAGTCAAATATAAGTATAAACTAGTCTTTAATCGAAGGATTTTAAAAAATATTCATATTTCACAAAATGGCGGACAGTCAAAGTTGATGGTTCGATTTTAACGAAAAAAAAACGGTCGTTTTTTGGCTATAAAATGGCCATTTTTTTCGAAAACAAAATCGAACGATTAAAGACTACATTTTTATGTATTAAATAAGCCTGCAAAATTTCAAGAAGATCGGTTCATTAGTGCTCGAGTAATCTCGGTCACCGACTTCAGAAATGCCATTTTGAGAAAAACGCGTTTATAGTTTCTCTTTCAACGCGGATTCTTCTCTTTCAACGCTCATATCTCAGTCAATTTTGTTCGGATCGACTTGAAATTTTCAGGACATATTCTCAGATACTTGTACTTCAAAAAAATGCAATAAAAAAAAATCGTTTTTTTCAAAATCGCAAGTGGGAGTAACCCCTTAAATACGAAATAAAAAAAAACTGCGTTTGGAATTTTTTCGACAAAAATCCACTTCTTTTTGTTCAATTGTTTGAACGAGAATTTTTTTTCCAGGTTCCGTTCATAGTTGAGAAGCCATATCCGGTCTACGTCGACAAGAAGTTTCCGGTTCCGGTTGCAAAACCTTACGCGGTGCACGTGCCGATCTACAAGCACGTGTACCATCACTCCTCGAAGGGCTGGCACTAAGAGGAAGTCTCGAAACCGGAAATGGCTCCAAGAATCTCCTCACATGGAGAGAGATAATGAAACCAATGAAAAAAAAAATATTGTAAATAGTCTGTCAACCTTTTTGTTGATTGTTTATTGTTCGTATTTGTTGTTCTCGTTGTTCCTCGTTGATTTTCTCGTTACGCTCCAATTAAAATTATGAGTCCACGATCGGTATTTAATAAATCATTTTTACGAAACTACTACCTTTTTTCTCCATTTTTTTATACCTCTTTCTCGACTGGCACGAAAAGTCCAGCGTCTCGTTCCTGTATCGCCATATAATAACGAGACCGCGTTGTAGGTGCACGAGAAGGTGCCGCTCCCTCCGCGCGCATGCATCTACGTGATAAAACCACTTTTACCGCGGGATGCACTTTCACTGTTCCGCTAGGAGATCGACGAAACGAGAGTACATCGCCGCAACAATATATCTGGATGTATTTACCACCGACAGCAACGCCCTCTTCCTATGAACCTTACAATGACCGCAAGGACGTTTCAGACCGAATCTAAGCTCAATTTTCTTCGGAAAAAAAAACTTTGAGAAGACGCTCAATTTTTTTAAATTAATTTGAGAATTCTAAAATAAATGAATGAATATTTTAAGATTTCTGAAAATTTCTAAAATATTCTAAAATATCCCTAAAAATATTCTAAAATACTCTAAAAACTTCTAAAGCATTCTAAAAATATCCCAAAATATTCTAAAAAAAAACTTCTAAAACATTCTAAACAAAATCCTAAATATTCTAAAAACTTCTAAAATATTCTAAAATTAATATTCTAAAATAAGTGAATATCGATGAATGTATACATTTGTCGATTTTGAATTAATATTGTAAATTAATATTTAAATTCGTTTATGTTTTTGTTTATTTCATTTTTAAGTATTAATTTTAGCCATTTGAATTTTTCAGATTAATATTGAAATTCAATGTTTCAAAATAAATAAACATCATTTATCTATTGATGCATGCATTTACTCATTCATTCGTGTATTTATTAATTTGCTTATTCGTTAATTTGTCATTCATTTACTTATTAATTTATGTATTTATCCGTGCTGGATCGCAGAGACAAAGAATTTTCCTAACAGCGACACAAAAGTACGAATATCATTTCACAACTTTGGTTCATTAATATTCGTCTATTTACATGATATTCGACAATAAAATAAAATATTTTTAATTTACTACGATACTATATTCATCTATTAACTTATTGATTCACTGATTAATTTTCATTATACATCTATAGTATCACTATACAAGAAATTCTCATATTCTCAGAATCCATAACTTTAATTTCCACTTACCAAAATTAATACAAAAGTAAAAAAATACGTCAGTCAAACAACTCTATGTGAATATAATTACTTATGCCCCCAACGCAACGCACGATGTCGATCTAGTTCAGGAGTACCGAACGCTGCGCCAGAAAAGAAATACATTCACAAAAAAATCCACAAAAAATCTTTATTTCTTTCCCACCAAGCGCTATGAGATTTGATATATATGTCAGTTTACTCGAGAACGTAATTGACCGGCGTACATACGTAGAAACTGCGATTGCGAGCGACGAGAGACAAAAACCAAAAAAAAAAAAAAAAACGAAGACGAGGGAGAGGCTGCTCGAGGTGAAGGTACTGCGATCTAGCAGATGTCTGCGGTCTCTCTCTCTCTCTCTCTCTCTCTCTCTCTCTCTCTCTCTTTCGCCGAGCAATCTCGCACAAATATATATATATATATACATATACACACATTATTACTTGGCGTCGAGACGCTGCTGCGTCTCTTAATATATATATATATATATATATATATATATATATATATATATATATATATATATATATATATATACACACCAGGTGCCCCATTTTAATCTCACACCTGATTTATCTCGAAAACTACTGCTCCAATCAAGTATTGAGTATAATAAAACTTTAGGGTTCAAAGGTGGACGTTAAAAAAAATATTTGTTGGTCCAAAATTCAACATGGCGACGTTAAGATGGCCAACATATTTTTGAAAAAAAAGACCATGCATTTTTTCCACCAAAAAATTTGTTAAGCTAAAACTAACAACTTGTAGGAAAAGTTTTTTGACAACGTTCATAATTTTTAGGTTAGAATACCATTTTTGACTATTTTAGCTCCATCCAGAATGTACAACGAGGAGGTGAAGTCTTCAACATCCCTCGTGTAAGTGTGCGTGTATATGTGGGTGTGAGTTTGTTTGGGTTATCGAACGTGTGAGTGTGTTTGGGTTATTGTGGGTCGTCCATTAATCACGTGAGGTTTTTTAGGCCACTTTTTAGCCCCCCCTCCCCCATGGTGATATGTGGTGAGGTTTCCAGCCCCCCGCCCCCCCAAAATCACGTGTATTTTTTTGTTAAGAAACGTCAGATACAAGCGACGGAGGGTGCGGTATTTTATTATGAAAAACAAAATAATATATATTGTCAGTATATTTAAATGGCATTGTCCGCGCAGTTACACAAAAAAATACACGTGATAAGTCAGACCACCCCCCCCCAGCATGATCAGTCGTGATGTTATCCAAATCCCCCCCCCCCCCCCTATTGGAGCCTCACGTGATTAATGGACGACTTGTGCGTGTGACTTCGCTTGGGTTTGTTTGGGTAACCAAACAAATTTAAAAAACTCACACACTAACACTAGGGATCTCGAAGCCTTTCCTCGCGGTACATTCTACATAGCGCTGAAATAGTAAAAAATGGCACGTTAACCTAAAAATTATTCACGTTATCAAAAAACTTTTCCTACAAAAGTTGTTAGTTTCAGGCCGACAAATTTTTCGGTGAAAGAAAAAATGTATGTTCCCATTGAAAAAAAAACCCGTCAGTCACCTTAACGTCGCCATTTTGAATTTTGGACCAGGAAAGATATTTTTTTCGAACGTCCCTCATCGAACCCTAAAAGTTTTATAGAACTCGATAATTGATCGGAGCAGTATTTGCCGAGATAAATCAGGTGTAAGATTAAAGGGGGACACCCGGTATATGACTAGTCGTGTATCGTTGCCGAAGACGTATTCAGGCCCGCGTACAAAAGTGTAAATCGGTTTGCCGTGGCTGTGTTTTACGAGCATGGCACTGAGGAGCGTTAAGGGGGGGGGGGGGGGCGTTAAGGGGGGTGCTTGGTGGTGGCGCAGAGAACGTTTGAAGTTGTCGAAGCAAGTGTCAATAGGGAAGGGAGAAAGTACCGCGGGGGGCTATATAAAGAGTTGACCGTGACTTTGAGAGCGCACTGGGTATCATACCGATCGGGCCGAGGCTTTTGCATCGAAGAGAAAGGATCGCGATCGCGAAGCGTCAAAAAGAGACGAGCCATCATGAAGCTTATCGTGAGTCATTGAATCGCCATTGTTACCGATCTCCCGAGGCACATAAGATCGATGTTTGTTTTTTTTTCCACCGTTTGACAGATCGTTATGGGTAGTCTGGTGAATTTGGCTTGTGCGAGCTACGACGAGGGACACTCGACTTATCACGAGACGTCGAAGCCCGTGCACGTACCGATCTACAAGAAATACGCGATACCGATTCCACATCCGGTACCGGTACCGGTACCGCAGCACATCAAAGTGCCGATCCCGCAGCCGTATCAGGTGCAGGTCGCGATACCACATCCGGTACCGGTCGAGGTCATCAAGCACGTCGAGATACCGGTCGAAAAGCCCGAGCCCTACGTCGTCGAGAAAAAGGTTCGTGTCTTCTTGTGATTATCTCTGCGCCATCTACTGGTCGCTCAAAACTCAAAAAATTCATTTGTTTTTGTTCCATAAATTGTTGGTGAAGCTCTTCAAGAATATATTCCCAGAGCAGTATAATTAATGCATTACTGCCTTGAATTTTTTACTTTCGTTAATGTTTTTTCGAAACCTATTTTCTCGAAACGAGCTTTGTTCAGTTTGTGTACACTCTAACTCAAAAAGTTTCTAACCTATAATTTTATAAAGCGATAGTTAGTTTTCTTATATAATTACACTCTATATGGACCTAAATTTGGAGTGATATGATTCAAAATATATTTTTTCATAGCAAAAAAGGTTATAAAATAATGGAAAAAATTAAACCCCTTTGTTTAAACACCTTTACAAAATGCAATTTTCAATTTTTTTGTCAGAGTTAGGTTCATATGGAAGAAAAATATGTTTTTAAAGTAACCGTCAAAGGGTATCAATTTCCGATGAAAACTATAGCCCCCAGAGTGTACACAAACAACAAAGTTTGATGGTGACCTTCGATGGACAGCGTTCAAAGGAAATGCTTCGGAAAAATGAATTTATTTGTTTGAAAATATGTATAAAATATTCCCAAAGCTTAAATTGATTTTAAATATTCAGACCTTGTAAAAAATCACGAGAATCGCTAAATAAAACGTACTCCTAAACTGGTTTCCCGCCTTAACCGTCGGTACCGGAAATGACGTTGACGATTAAACGACGCAGGTACCCTACGTGGTGGAGAAACCATACATGGTCACCGTGGAAAAACACTTTCCCGTGCCAATACCGAAGCCCTATCCGGTACACGTGCCCGTCTACAAACACGTGTTTCATCATCAGAGCAAAGGGCACGGCTGGAAACAGTGAGCCGATTTGAGCTGGACCATAATGGCGGTCAACGTTCAGTTTTCTCGCTTGTTGTATATAGTTTTTGTTACGCTGTTTTCTCGTTTTTAATAATAAAAAAAATCGTTTTCATTACCTACTGATTCACGACTATTGTGCTCTTTTTTCCCACGAACCGCCCTTTTTGAACTGTCGCCCAAACGAAGGGATAGTCCGAAGTGAAAAAAAAACTGTTTGGATAGTATCTATCATTTTCATATTAAAAAAACATTTCTTGAATGTTTAATCTTGTAAATTAATGGGCAAAAAATAGATGAGCCAAAGGGTCAAGGGCTCAAGGGCCCTCCTCGAAGGGCTCGAAGGGCGCCCTTCGCGGGGACAAAAGGGCTCAAAAGATTTTCACGAAGGGCCCGAAGGGCTCCACGGGCCGTCCCTTCAAAGGCCCTTTGAAGGGCCTCGACGACTCAAAGGGCCCTAATCGCACAAGCATCGCTAATTTTGAACAATCTTCGAAAAATAATTCCCCCCAATATCTCGACAAGCATACTGAGCATCTTAGTCCGCAAATCGAATAAGGAGTTTCGGTTGTTTTTACTTTTTTTCTCCACCAAGCATGTATCCAGCTGTAACTCATTGAGTCCGCCAAGCACGTATGGCCGAGTTGAGTTCGAAAAAAAAACGACTTCGCAGTGCGCATACTCTCGACGTCTTCGCCTAAAACGAGAAGAGGGGAAAAAAGGCTTGCCCCGGTGCAGCACAACTCGAGAATCGTCGTTGGAACGTAACGCAATCGAAACTAGCCTCGGGGCTCAGTTTACTTATGGAGAGTGGGGGAGGTGAGTGGGGGGGGGGGGGGGGGGGGGGGCATCGACGTGTTAGGGTGAATTTATTCAGGAAATACCGGGGCAAACGGGGCCCGCGAGCAATTGCATCAGCGAGTGTATCGTAAGACAAGTTCTTTTTTTTTCGCCTTTTTTTTTTCTTACGCCTCTTATAAGGGAATTTAGACGTTGATTTCGAGGCGCGTTCCCCATTGCAACGTATCAAACGGACATAACGAGGAGACACGATCTGCCTTGCTCTCGTGGTGTCTTCGGCCACGCGGCAAGGGGGTGGGGGGAGAGGAAAAAATAAGTTTATAAAACGCGGCGATTTGCCGGATCCCCGCCTAGTTTCGTACGGGCTGCCGTTTGGATTCGCGAACGGGGCAAATTTTAAACAATTATCGAGGAGAGCAATCCGGTCCGTGAGATCGAAGACATGGTTGGACGATTGGTAAGTTCGTCAAGTGAAAATGGCCAAGCTATTTTATTCACTATCCAATTTCTCATTTTCTGACTGTTATTCTTCATTTTATATTAACCATCCATAATTGATACTCGATTTTCCTTTTTTGCAATTTAATTTTGATTATTTACAATTTATTTTGCGCTATTTACCATTTTTTATATTATTGTTTATTTATTCCCGTCACTTTTTTCGCCTCAAATGACCGATCCCGTATCGTAGATAGTGGGCCTGATATGGCTGACGTTCGTGCACTCGGAGGCCCCGCAGAGTGCCTCAATCCCGGAGGGCCTTAAGGAGTCGTCGACGGGCGATGACGGGTCCCCGAAAACCAAAAGATACCTGACCCACGAACACGGAGGACAGGTCGCCTCGCCCGTGTCCACCGTTCTATCCGAATTTCGGTATGCACACGAGGATGCACGACACGAGGCCCTACGGGCCCCCGGCTTATCCCAAGGCCGAAACGTCACACTCGACGATGCATCATGGCCATCGGGAACTCCAGTACGTTCACGCACCGAGCTACTCGTCTTACGTGCCACACCAAACGATTCAGCTCATCAAACCGGAACATAAGGCCCCGATTTATCAGGCCCCAATTTATAAGGCCCCGATGCATCAGGCCCCGATTTATAAGGCCCATATTTATCAGGCCCCGATGCACCAGGCCCCGATTTATAAGGCCCCGATTTATCAGGCCCCGATGCATCAGGCCCCGGTTTATCAGGCCCCGATTTATAAGGCCCCGATGTATCAAGTGCCAATCTGGAAGCCGGCCATTCAGCATCATCCGACTGTCATGAAGCAACCGAGCTACTATCATCATTATCAGCCACCGATGTATCAAGAGTCCAAGTATTACTCGAAACAGCCGGTCTTCTCTTACGCTCCGGCTTATCAAAAGCCAATGTCGAGCCTGTGGCCAGCTACGGATATCAAAAAATACGATTTGCCCTCAACTCAGATCTCGTATCATCAACCGGCAATCGTTTTTAAGCCCGAACCACCAAAATGTGCACCCTGCCCGCCCAGCAGCCATTCTCCGGAAACGTCTTACGTGAAAGTGGTGCAAGCCCCGCACGTGGAACAATCGAAGGTCTATCTACCTCCGGCTCCGGTGCTCCATCAACCGAACGTTAAGCCCTGTGTCCATTGATGATAAAAAAAATAAAGAAAAACGCAAAGAAATTTTCTGCAAAAAAAATTTGCAAAAAAAGACGCACAGAAGTTTCATGAGTTTTGAGAAAAATCGGATGTCGTTCATTATTCGAGTAATAAAACGATTAATCGAAGATAACGTGATTGTAGTTTTTTTTAGTTGCGATTTTAGGTGGTTTTTGGGGGATTTTTTAAAATGTTATTACGAATTGTTTTTTTTTGTGTTTTTTTTTACTTTGCGATGACGAGAGGCGAACATGAGACGGGATGTAGGTAAGGAAAATCGGTCTGATCGAAGTCTGCGGTTTCTACTGGAGGATGAAAATTACGACGTCTCTGTCGAAGATTTCGAATCGACGTCTCACGTGCCTCAACACCTCGTTTATTCACGCTCGTCACCGTTTTTTCACGTCGGAGGCAATTCTCGTGCGTAACTCCGGGTGCAAACGTCTCTCATGAGAGCCTCTCCGCGCTTTATTGTTCCTCGCGTACGCTCTCACACCGCGTTACGCGGCTCTTCAAACTGTCACGCAACACGTCGACACCCACGAAGACGACCACCTCGTGAGGAGAAATAGCGTGAAAAATTAAAAAAAATTAATACGATATAATTAATGATATGATTATTAATAATAATATTTATAAGATAAACAATTATAAACATTTCTCGTATGAATATATAAATATTTCATTGTCTTATGAACATGATTTATAAAATTTGTGTGCCATACAAAAATTGATAAATTCCTTGTATTGAACATAATGAAATTAATGCTATCAAGTATTATTATTGAAGTGAAAATTAATCGGGCAACGTATAATTCGAAATTTGATTAAATTTATCAACGCTCTGGAGCTTTAGAAAGCTCGAAAAAAATTGCATAAAATATTGCGAGATTTAGCGTAAGTGAAAATTTATTTTTATTACGAGCTTTCCACACGTAGAATTGTGTTCAAGAGCATTAATGTGAAGTTTCAAGTCAATCTGACCAGATACCTCTTTTATCATACAAACTACGCTACCCCCGTTTCTCCTTAAGGATTGAACTTCCAAAAACGCGGAAATTTCATTAATTTTGTCTAGGAGCAGTTATACAAAGTTTCAAGTAAATTTTACCCGATTTTTAATATTTTTTGTACAAACTTCACCACCCTCTTTCGTTTAAGGGTTCAATTTCGAAAAACGCTGAAATACGTATTTTATTAATTTTGTTAACAAGCACGAATACCAAATTTCAAGTAAATCCGACCAGATTTTTTTCAATTTTCATCCAAACTTTGCCACCCCTTATCTCCTCTTAGGGGTTCAATTTCTAAAAACGCTGAAATACGTATTTGTTTAATTATGTCAAGGAGCACGAATACCAAATTTCAAGTAAATCCGACAAGATTTTTTCGATTTTCATGCAAACTTTGCCATCCCTTATCTCCTCTTTGGGGTTGAATTTCTAAAAACGCTGAAATATGTGTTTCATTAATTGTGCCAAGAAGCACGAATGCCAAATTTCAACTAAATCCGACAAGATTTTTTTCGAATTTCATACAAACTTTGCCACCCCTTATCTCCTCTTAGAGGTTGAATTTCTGAAAACGCTGAAATACGTGTTTCAATAATTGTGTCAGGAAGCACGAATACCAAATATCAAGTAAATCCGACGAGATTTTTTTTCAATTTTTATACAAACTTTGCCGCCCCATATCTCCTCTTAGGGGTTCAATTTCTAAAAACACTGAAACACGTGTTTCATCAATTGTGCCAAAAAGCACGAATACCAAATTTCAAGTAAATGCGACCAGATTTTTTTCAATTTCCATACAAACTTTGCCACCCCTTTTCTCCTTTTAAAAGTTACCAAATTCAGATGTTCGAATTGTTTTGTATGAAAATTCTGCATAAGAAAATTAATCATTTTTCATGGTTTTTTTCAAAGCTCATAAAATAATCGCATCATTTTTAAATGTTGACATTATCTTATTACAACATTCTAGTGTTAACATTTTTTTCTTTATTTTTCAAACAAAACATAATGGCGGCGATATAAGGTATTCCTTCAGGCGATTTTTGAAAAACTGCTCATGTTATAGCTCCAAAAGTTGTTGATCGATGTGGCTGAAATTTTGGGAGGTTTCTCACTGTAACATTATTGGAAGGATATACCTATAATAATATAATAACGTATCTAATTAAGAATTGAGTGGGCTTTGTAATTAAATTTTCATGTTTTTGACCATTTTCTCGACAACTTTTGCCCCCCAAAAAAGTAATTTATTTACGCGATAACCTTAGAACTTAAGGGGTTATATACAGTTAAAATTTTTGAAAAATCGTTTTTCTTTTTAATTTTTTTTTGTAATGTACATATATTTAAGTACACACACAGAACATTTCTTGTCAACCGAATATTCTTGAAGTTACACGCACATTTGTAATGCCGTGTCAGGGCGTTCGAAAGTGCTTTTGAAACTTCAAACACGTTTTTTCTCAAAACTGTGTTTTTAAAGTCGGCGAGCAAGATTTCTCCGAAACGGCTGAACCGATCAGTCTCAAATTTTCACACAATCTTTTCAACCATATTTTCTAGCAATTAATCGAAGGTTTTTTTCTCACCGATGAATATTTTCCATTTTATAAACAATTTAAGGCGTAAATTTTTGTCAAAAATCGATTTTTTTGTCGAGAAGCCGCCATTTTGTCAAATATTATTATTTTGCTTATTCCTTCGATCAATTACAAGATAATCCATTATATTAACCAAATATTTTTGGTTTTGTCATTTTAGATGATCCAGTCCAGAGATATCGTGCTCACCGCAAGACGCCTTTTTTAGAGGTGCTCCCGGAGATCAGCCATAGCAGCTTTCAAAATAATTATTTTTACAAATAAAAAATGTTAAAATATAGTCAAAAGTTACCATAATATGTGTACAAATTTTAACGTTAATAGATTTAAAAGTCTTCGCAAGAGAAATTCTTGAAAAATCGATCTTTTTGAGCCTCCTGACTGTATATACCCCTTAAGGTATAATCTTCCAATAATGTTACAGTGAGAAACCTCCCAACATTTCAGTCAGATAAACCAATAATTTTCTGAGCTGCAACATGAGCAGTTTTTCCAAACACGCCTAAAGGAATACCTTACAACGTCGCCATTTTGTTTTGTTTAAAAAATAAAAAAACATTCAGCACTTGAAAGTTGTCATAAGATAATGTCAAATTTTAAAATGACGCGATTATTTTATCACCCTAAAAAAAATCATGAAAAATGACGCATTTTCGAGCGTTTAAATAGATTGCCTCCCTTAACATTAGCGGTAAAAAAGAAGACAATTTTAGAGGAAAAAAAAATAACGAAGAGTATTTTTTGAAAAAACCGGGTCAAAAAAGTTAACATTTGTCGAAATGGCATGCGAAAAACCAAAAGCAATAAGATAATTCGTAATTGCCGGATTACGTGAGATTCGAGCGAGGGGGAAACAATTCACGTGTAATAAAAGGAGCAATGAGTAGGCCTTAAGATATTTCGTAGTTTCGAAATTGCACAAGGTCCCGCGGGCGCACCGCGATAAACAACACACGAGATCTTTCGCACTGAGAGGAGGTACACTCGAGATAGACGGGAAGAGTGACAGGGGTGAGGGGGGGGGGGGGGGGGAGAAACAACAAGCCAACGTTATAATATCGTAAACATCCGGCCGTCGTGCGGCTGATGAATTCCCATGGATTTCGAAACGTTGGTAACGCGTGGACGAGGCCCCGATATATAACCAGAAACTTCGGGGCTCCTTGACGTCAGTGCGAGTAGGTAAAGCCAAATGATCAGACACGTCATAGTTTCACGAAAAGAGAAACAAAAATGAACAAGTTTATGATTGTGAGTGTTCCACGTGGTGTTTGAGGAATGGGTTTCAAAAATAGATCTGTGCTTTGTGCGATAACAATTATAAATAAAACATATTTATTGTTTCTAAAAAATTATACATTAAAAATATTCATTTTTTAATTATTTTAAATTAATACTATTTTTTTTTAATTATAGATTGATGCTCTTAATATTTTTTTTAACTATCCATCAATTCTATTGATAGTTAAAACAAGTTGGAAATTAATAAGATTGATCATTGAAAAAAATGTCGTTCCATAGGATTGGTAATTTTTTTTTGAGCAATGAATTTTCAATCAACATAATTTTGAATATTTATTGAAAAACGAAGTATAAATTGATACGTTTTGTAATTTCCACTGTATATTTTTTTAAAATCAATATCATTAAAAATATTTATTGACAAAAAATGATAAATCAATACACTTCGTAACGATCAATCGATTTTTTTTAATCTACATAATTCGTAATTCTTGAAAAATAAATTATAAATGAACATAATTTCGAATATTTATTGAAAAACCAACTATACACTGCTGATCAAAAGTGTCCCCTCCACCCTGATTTAAAAAAACGAACAATTATTTCTTCGTAAAATTTTCTGCATTTACAGTATACAAATAATAAGGGGGGTGGGGGAATCTTTTGGCCGGCAGTGTAAATTGATACAATTTGTAATTTTCGTTAAAGAAACAATGACAAATAAAGCCAGTTTTTCATTTTTACATTAAAAAAATGATAAGTTCGTAACATATTTTTGTTCGCGGAAGAAAATTCCGAAATGTCACGCTCGAAAATTTCAGGTGTCCCTTTGTGCCCTGGCTGTCTGCGAAAGTGGCTCGATACCGTCCGATTCGGTGCATCGTCATTTTCCGCATTTAAAAATGATCGATCATGGCCACGGTGCGACGAGTTATCAGAACGTGAACGTGCAAAATTTCGGCTCTGTACCGATCCCCAAGGATTTCCAGGTCGACGATGGTCACGAATATGAGAACGCTCATCGACTCGAGTATCTCGATCAATTGGACGACAAGAATATTGCCGAAATTTTCTTCCTGGACGTACAGAATTACGTCGACGATGAGGAAGATATCGAACACGTTAATGTCCCTTCTGAAGGTATGAGTTAGACAAAAAATACAAAAAACAAAAAAACAATAAATAAATAAAAAATAAAAAAATTTACAAAAAACAATGAATGAATAATAAATTACAGAAAAAATAGAAAAAGACTAAAAATAAAATTACAAAAAACAATAACCAAATAAACGAAAAACGAATTTAAAAAAAATGACAAAAAACAATAAATAAATAAAATAAGAAATGAATAAAAAAAATACAAAAAAAACAATAAATAAAAATAATTTAAAAGAATACAAAACGAACAAGGGCCCGATTTCCCGTGCACTTACCTCTGTTGCAGTTCCCGAAGAATTGGACTACGACGTGGTGCACCCCGAGCCCCTGGAACATCACCATCCTTCGAGTCCCTACGAGTACGAACGCAAAGTCGACTACGAGTATCGTTGAAGCGTAACCCAACGAAAAAAAAAAACCAATCCAAAAACCTCAATCTCAGGACTTCTAGGACGAAAAAAGTAGGCTGAAGGATCGAATAAAAAGGGCCTTTTTTGAACGAATGAAATCGTTATCATTTGGGAGAGGCCTCGTACTCTCGACTTCCACTTTTATTACCTCGCCCCCCCACATCACATTTTCTTTCCTCCTTGCTTTTCCCCCCTTTATTTCGCCTTTCGCTTCTCCTTTCAATATACAGGTTGAAATAATAGTTGGCGCAAAAAACATTACTGTATAGTCAAAAGAACGACTCTCAAGGATCGTCGTAATTCTTATAGGTTCACGTGCTCGGAAGATTTTTTTCTCCTTCTGTGTGCTTTTACGTGTGCTTTCTTTTTTTATGTACAGTGCACTCTCGATCCGTCTCCCACATGTATATATATATGTACATATACATATACATACAGGGCTATTGGGTATTTGTATCCAGCAATGCTTTACACAAAGATGAACCATTTTCGAGATATTATTATTTTTATACTTTTCTTTTGTAGTAAGGGGTAAGCAATCTGAGAAAAAAATTTTTTTAACTGTTTTATGGAACCAAACTTTTTTTTAAATGAATTGTAATTTGAGGATACAGTAGCAAATAATTATCAACAATAAAATAAGAATAATCTGCATACATTTGTGAATTAGGGGTCCAAAACTCCGCAAGTCTGATAATTATTCTTATTCCATTGTCGATAGTTCTTTGTTACTGTGTCTCCAAACTACGAGCAATGGAAAACATTTTCATTCCATCCAAGAGTTTTTTCATCAATTTTTAATGTTCCCTTGAAAAAAATAATATCTCGAAAATGGTTCACTTTTGCATAAAGCATTACTGGCTCATTTGATCGGTGAAACCATGTCCTACAACCCTTAACCAGTAGCCTTGTATATATATATATGTGTGTGTGTGTATATATATATATGTAAAGTACAATTCCAAAGGGCCTCGAAGGGATTAAAATTGTAATAAATTTCGTAGCGAGGTACTTAACTCTTAAGGGGAGATTAGATCCGACTGGAATTTCAGGACTACCTTAAAATCATCTAAAGTTCGTTTAATAATAATAATAATAATAATAATAATAATCATAATAATAGTCAATTAATAATATTTATCTTATACGAGACTGTTTTTTTTTTCAATTTTTTAATATTTCCTTTCTTTTTTTCATCCCCTCAGTGTCCATCATACTCGTCCAATAGAATTCGTTAGGCGATAACATTATATTCGAACTAGGAAACCCGACGAGAGAGAGAGAGAGACAGCGAAAGAATAGAAAAGAGAGACGCTCCTGTGGCGAAACGTTGAAGTATAAGAGAATGAATTTCCGTTCGGAATATTCCCACGTCTCTCTTTAATTATCCAATGGTACTTTGTTTTTTTTTTTTCTTAAGATTTATTTCTCCCTCGTTACTTTAATTACCATTCTCTCTCTCTCCCCCCGTCTTGCCCGCCTCGTCTCGTCGTCATAATTACAATCTATAAAGACTTGACTAGATCACTTTTGTTTTATTTTGTTTTAGTTATTGACTGCTCGGTCTACTCGCTCGCGCTATTACCACCACGTGTGGGTAGGGAGGGAAGGGGGTAGGGGGGGAGGGATGAGACTCTTATAAAAAAATATTGAGGGTAGATGAACTAGTTACGAATTACTTGGCCATACATATATATGCATATACATACATATATATTTCTATTATTTAGATTTATCTCGTTTAGGTGTTTTTTTTTCCTGTGATGGCTTGTCGGCTGAATACTCATAATTTTTTTTTTTATCGTCATAATCGTCATTATCATTATCAATCATCATCATCATCATCATCTTCTGGACAGGCCGAGGAGCGCGCTAACGCGAAGACTCGAACTTGTTCCCAATTCCAATTAGTTTCTTTTTCTTCTCTCTCACGTTTGCTTTTTTCTTCTTCACTTTTTTTTTCGCTTTTTACTGTTTTCTCTTCTTATCTCTTCAAAAACGACAGTAATAAATAAATCTTACGACCTAGGAGGTGTTTTTCCTTTTTCTTTCACTTTTTTTTTCGTCCTCCTCTCTTCCTCACGTGTAAAACGCCAACTTCCGCTCCAATCGCTGCGTGTGTGTCTGTATGTGTGTGTGTAAGAGAAAGAAAGAGAGAGGGGGAGAGAGAGAGAGAGAGAGAGAGAGAGAGAGAGAGAGAGAGAGAGAGAGAGAGAGAGGGATGTTTAATTGGCGCGTGAGATCAACCGGGACGGCACACGGATCAGACGTAAAACTCGTTCTTCGGACCCAGCTCGTATTCGATCTCCTCGTTCTTGTACGTTTCCATCGCCTGTTTGTCATTGCGATAATAACAATAATTATACCAACTATTATCGCTGTGATATTTTTTCATTTATTTTAGCAATAATAATAACAATCATTATTGTTGAAATAATATTTTTTTAAATTTATTGCAATAATAACAATAATCGGTAAAGTTGCAATTATTATTTTTGAAATTGTTGCCACATTTATAAGAATTACAATTTTTGGGGCAAAGTATTTTTTTAAAATTGTGATAATCATTTTTCTCAATTCCCGGGCAGGGTTGAAATTCCGAGCTTTGAATGCTCCGACGGTTCAGAATTCCGAATTTTAATGATCCGAAATTCAAGATGGGGCCTGATTGAAAATCCGAAATTTGAGTGGTCAGAATGCTCAAGACTCCGAAAGAATTTTACACGGAGGATCAAAGCTCCGAGAGTCTTGACACCTTCAAAATAATTCGGCTATGGAAGTTTTAAAAGTTTCGAAATTTTCAATAAATCGACGAATTATTTCGAGAATTTTTTTATTGGGGGCTTAGGCCACTCCAGAGGCCGAAAAAATAGGCTTTTTTGGGGATTTTTTTTTTTAGAAAAACTACGAAATAAATCGAGATTACAAAAAAAGGTGTTTATCATACATATCAGTGACTGTATAGAATAATTTTTTTCAAGCGATTAATTTCAAAACGGCGGCTGTGCAGCGTTTATCTCAAAACTGCGTTTTTTAAGTTGGCCGGAAACGTAACTCACAAGGAACACCCCTCAGGCTTCGATTTTGTTGAAAGTTGGATATGTTATAAAGCACCGAAAAGTAAGCGATACGTATTTTTTTGTTATCGGCGGAAAAACGGTTTTAAGGGCTGAAGCGCAACCTCCAAAATGGGGATGTTTTTCGTTTTTCGTCGATAGCGTTTTAACGGTACGAGATATTAAAAAATTTAAAATTGCAACAATGTTTGTTTTTTGTGCACTATACATTGGAGATGTGAACAATAACGTTATCGACGAACAACAAAAAACACCCCTATTTTCGAGGGTTCGTTTCACCCCTTAAAACCGTTTTTCCGTTGATGAAAAAAAAAATACGTATCGCTTACTTTTCGGTGCTTTATAATATGTCCAAATTTCAACAAAATCGAAGGGTGTCACCTGAGGGATGTTCCTTGGCAGACAATTTTCGACCCTTGAAAATTTTCAAAGAAAAAAAATTCTATAAATAATTCGTTGATTTATTAAAAATTTTGAAACTTTGTAAACTTCCATAGCCGAATTATTTTGACGGTGTTCAGATTTTCGGAGTATTGGTCTTTCGTGTAAAATTCTTGCGGAGTTTTGAGCGTTCTGATAATTCAAAGTTCGGAATTTCAACCCGGCCCCAATTCTCGTAATAATAAACATTGTTATTGTTGGAATAATTTTTAAAAAATAATTCAACATCATTATATTATTCCGTAATATCATAATAATTATGGTAATAAATAAATGAATAATAATGATAATAAAGCCAAACTGAGGAAGTGCGTTGCCCGGAGCAATAAAATCTGACAATAATAATAATAATTTCACAAATGATAATAATGTTGATTTTATAAGCATATTCTTATTATTATTATCACTCGTGAAAAAACTTAATAAGTTAATAATAATAATGGTAACGATCATTATCGTCATTTTTTTTGGCCCTGTTTTCCAAAAATAATAACGATAATAAAAAAATATATTTAATTTAAAAAATTTTTGCACATTGTTTTCCAAAAATAATAATAACGATAATAATGTCACAGGAGTGCAAAATATGTAAAACGTCAAATTGTTTCGAACAATGTAAAAATGGCGGATGGATTGTCAAATTGATAAACAATGTACAACTGTTTTTTTTTTTCAAAATCCCAAATTGATATTTTTCTATCGAATTTTTGAGATTTGCACGTTGAGAAGCTAATAAAATGGACAAGATAATGATTTGAAAAAAGAACCGGAAGTAAAAATAGAAATATCCTCTCTGAAACTCACCCCGTTCATGTCCTTCTGCAATTCCTCGATTTGCTCGTTGTGTATGATCTTGAGTTTCTCCTTTTCCCGATTCTGTATCATTTGCGCGACTCTCCGCTCCTCCATGAATTTCTTCGTATTGTTTTGTTGTTTTTCCCTCAATCGGCCCTCCTTGATGCCCCGAGTTTTCAGGCTCTTGTCGTTCATTACCTCGCGCATCGACTCGACCGAGAGTCTCGCCTGTCTCGCGTTCATCTCTTTTATTTCGCGATCGTGTCGTGCCGCGAGTTGCTTTGTTTGGGCCAATTGCGCGGTGGAGCATAACTTGCGTAATTGCACCCGACGTTCCTCGAGATGGGAGCGCACGAGTTCGCGCTCTTCGCGCCTCTGGCGCTCGGCTAGATGTGACCATTGGGCGGTTTGCTCGGAGACCGCGCGACGCACCGTCGGATCCCTCGACAATTCTGCCTTGCTGCGCCGATACCCCAAAAACTTTGAGTCAGTATCGCGTCGTTCTGTCTTTTGTCTTTTTGCGCTTTTTTTCTTATCGTTTAAATCGACAACGCGACCAATACCCAAAGATCCCGGCTAATTTTGCACTAATGAAAATCTAGCTAAGTGGACTAATGGATATAAATGTGTACTCTTGTAGGCTTTGAAGTCGGAGATTTTTTTTTTTTAAGGATTCACGCATAAACGGGCGGTGCGATACTTTTCTACTGCGCACAAACCGGAAGTAATCGATACATTTGGAAATTATCGGCCAAACCGGAAGTAGTCGTTTAAACCGGAATTTCTCGATCAAACCGGAAGTGCTCTATCAAACCGGAAGTACTCGATCAAACCGGAAGTACCCAATTAGATTGGAAGTTCTCGATCAACCCGGAAGTTCCCGACCAAACCGGAAGTACGCTTTCAAAACGGAAGTACTCGATCAAACCGGAAGTTCTCGATTATACCGGAAGCACTCGGTCATACCGGGAACTCTCGACCAAACCGGAAGTTCTCGCCCAAACCGAAAGTTTTCGATTATACCGGAAGTTCTCGCCCAAACCGAAAGTTTTCGATTATACCGGAAGTAGTCGATAAAACCGAAAGTTCTCAACCAAACCGGAAGCTCACGATCAAACCGGAAGTAGTTGATATAACCGGAAGTACTCGATCAAACCGGAAGTACTAGATTGAACCGGAAGTTCTCGACCAAACCGGAAGTTTCCGACCAAACCGGAAGTTCCCGAACAAACCGGAAGTACGCTTTCAAACCGGAAGTACTCGATAAAACCGGCAGTTCTAGATTATACCGGAAGCACTCGGTCATACTGGGAACTCTCGACCAAACCGGAAGTAATTGATAAAACCGGAAGTTCTCGCCCAAACCGAGAGTTTTCGATTATACGGGAAGTAGTCGATAAAACCGGAAGTTCTCGACCAAACCGGAAGCTCTCGATCAAACCGCAAGTAGTTGATATAACCGGAAGTTCACGATCAAACCGGAAGTGCCAAATTGAATCGGAAGTTTTCCCGATCAAACCGGAAGTACTCGACTCAAACAAACAACCGGAATTACTCGATTAAACCGGAAGTTTTCGATCAAACCGGAAGTAGTCGATAAAACCAGAAGTACTCGATAAAACCGGAAGTACTAGATTAAACCGGAAGTTTTAGACCAAACCGGAAGTAGTCGATAAAACCGGAAGTCGTTGATAAAACCAGAAGTCGTTGATAAAACCGGAAGTAGTTGATTAAACCGGAAGTACTCGATTAAACCGGAAGTTTTCGACCAAACTGGAAATACTCGTTGAAACCGGAAGTACTCGATCAAACCGGAAGTTTACGGCCAATTAAAAAAAAAACAAACGGTTTTCGAAAACCAGAAGTTTTCGGTTACATTTGTATATCACGTTTTTCGTGTCTCGAATTGCTCGGTCCAGGTGGACACGAGTCCCCGAAGCGTTGAATAATTCGAATGGCGCAACAAAATCTATGGGTTTGTATGTGAAGTTGTCTAGTTCAATTCCAGAGTGACAGAGTGAGAAAGCACATGAGCGGGGGTGAGTAAGACAATGAAGCAAACCGGAATAAAATGAGAGAGAGAGTAAGAGAGAGAGAGAGAGAGAGAGAGAGAGAGAGAGAGAGAGAGAGAAGAGTGTTATTGTTCCATAAAAAATTCTGGAGTGATTGTCACGCAACAAAAATTACTATGGCAAGACTAAGGATGATCGGGGCGCTCAAAATTGTCATAGAAAAGCAGCGAGCTTGTACGTATACGCAAGTGTCACGATCAGCTACTCTACCAACTCGCACACGAGCGAGTTAACGCAAAATGAAACGATCCACGTGTTTTTGTCGGTACGAAAATATTCAATATTCATTTTGTTTATCAGCATGGTTTTTTAAATTTGTGGTATTTGTCTTTTTTCGAAAAAAAAAAATCGTTTCACTTCGCGCAACTCGCCGCGAATTACAGCAACGATTCAACTAAATTGTAGTCACACAGAGACGAATCTCACGATATTATCAAAAAACTACACGCCATATATGTATATGCATATAGTTGATTGATATTATCGTCGAAATGAGTTTTAAAAATTTTTGTCACGAGATCGCACGCACCTGCAGTTCGCAGCTCCGACAAACTCTGTCGTCGTGCTTGCGTCAGACGAATGATTGAGCTTTCTTTGTTTTTTGTTTTTTTTTTCGTTTTTTTTTTTTCAATAAAAACAAAATGATCAATTTCACGCGCCGTAATAAAAGAGCCATTTTTAAGTGAAAGACACGAAACGAAAAAATGTACGACGATGAACGAAAGAAAAGAATTAAAAAAATACCAATGGATAATGGTTTTTTTTTAAATACATGAAAAAAAAAAACACAATGACGAGAGTAGGCAAAGTTTTTTACTCACTTTTTTCCCTTTATGAGCTTTTCTATCGCGGCGCACTGTTGCTTCTGCACCGTCAATTTTTCCTTCTGATGCCTCTTTCTCAACGCGTCCAGGTCCTTTTGTTGCTTACGCGCCATCTTTTGGTAGCCTTTCTCCTGGCGCAACGATTCCGCCGTTATCGGCTCGAACTCCATCGTCTCTGTGAAATAAAAAAAAAAATATTGAGCTAAAAATAACAGAGAAATATTGAGGAAAAAAATGAGAAAAAAATCAGCTTGGAGTTTAGAAGAAGAAAAAATGCCATCGATGTAAAACACAAAAAATAAAAATTTAGGTAAAGATAAAAAGAAATATTGAGAGGAAAATGAGAAAAAAATCAGGCTGTAAAATCAGGTAAAACAAATAAATAAAAATTGAGCTAAAAATAAAAGAGAAATATTGAGAAAAAAAATGGGAAAAAAATCAGTTTGGAGTTTAGAAAAAAATGCCATCGTCTCTGTAAAACAAATAAATAAAAATTGAGCGAAAAATAAAAAAATAAGTATTGAGAAAAAAATCAACTTGGAGTTTGGAAGAAAAAAATGCCATCGTCTCTGTAAAATTCCATCGTCTCTCTACGACAAATGATTAAACATTGAGCGAAAAATAAAAGAGAAATATTGAGAAAGAAAATGAGAAAAAAAATCAGCTTGGAGTTTAGAAGAAAAATATTCCATCGTCTGTGTAAAACAAATAAATAAAAAATAAGCTAAAAATGCAAAATAAATATTAAGAAAAAAAAAATCGAAAAAAATCAGCTTGGAGTTTAAAAAAATGATTAAAAAATGCCACCCTACCTCTGGCTTTGGCAGCCTCCTGATGGCGAGACTGCGACGAGTCGGGCAGGCCCTTGGCGTCGCCGTCCTCGCTCCCGAGGCCTCGCATTCGCGCTTGCGCCGTCACTTCCGTTTTTCTCGCCGCCCTCGGTGCCGTCAGAGCATCCATAAATTCTAAACAACAAAAAGCCCCCGCCCGGAAAAAACGCACGTTAAGGCCGTCATCACGTGTGACGAAAATTTTGAATTATTTTTTTCCAAATTGCAAAAAAGTGTGTGCTTGTCATATGGACTCGGCATAGCAGACTAATGGTGAGAAAATTTTTTTTTTTTGGTGTAAATCGTACGAGAATTTCGAAGGCGTTTTTTTCAAAAGTGTATTTTTCAAATTGGCTTCCACGATATGTCAAAAAGTATTGAACGAATTACCTGCCGAACTATATTTCAAGCAGAAAAAAATCGAAAAATGTGACGAACTTTGGAACTCAACTTTTGAAACAGTGTCAAAAATGCAATTTTTGATACATTTTTGAAAAATATTTTTCGATATTTTTCAAAAATATCGAAAATATTTTTCAAAAATATCGAAAATATTTTTCAATTCAAAGACAAAATTCAATGTTCAGGCGATAGCTTCAGGTCTACAAATTAAAATGTTGTTTGATTTTTTTACTTCAGATGAGCAACCAACTTTTTTTTACAAGCTTTTACAACCCAAACAAACTCGTAAACTAGTAAACTGCTAGTAAAACAAATTAAAGACTAAAAGAACCAAGTAGAAAATAATTTATATAAAAAAAAATATTCATAAAAAACCAAGCTTTAATTTAACGTACTAAAAAATAGAAAATATTTTTGTTCACCAAGTCACCCACATGTGACTTTTGATAAAAGCTCAGGGGGCTCAAAATTTCGACATATAATCTTCAATTTACATAAATCCGTTAACACATCAACTGTATTTAATTCACTGTAAAACAACCTTAGATTTATGAAATAAAAATCCTGAAACTGAGTATCAACGTGTGGTAATAATTTTTTTCTCGAATTACTATCGTGCCAAATTAAATACGGTTAATGAAACTGAATTGATCAAGTTCATTAAACATTTAAAAACTTGAGCGCCCCATGCTTTTATTTATAGGCACATTAAGGTGACTTGGTGAAAAGAAAATTATTCTCTACTTTCAAGTACATTAAGGGGTTACGCCCACTTGCGATTTTGAAAAAATCGATTTTTTTTATTGCATTTTTTTGAAGTATAAGTATCTGAGAATATGTCCTGAAAATTTCAAGTCGATCCGAACAAAATTGACTGAGATATGAGCGTTGAAAGAGAAACTTTAAACGCGTTTTTCTCAAAATGGCATTTCCGAAGTCGGTGACCAAGATTACTCGAACACTAATGAACCGATCTTCTTGAAATTTTGCAGGCTTATTTAATACATAAAAATGTAGTCTTTAATCGTTCGATTTTTTTTTTCGGAAAAAATGGCCGTTTTATAGCCAAAAAACGGTCGTTTTTTTCGTTAAAATCGAACCATTAACTTTGACTGTCCGCCATTTTGTGAAAAATGAATATTTTTAAAAATCCTTCGATTAAAGACTAGTTTATACTTATATTTGACTAAATCCATCCGCATTTTTTTTTTCAGATGATCCACTTCGCCGCAATGTTGGTCACCGCAAACCGTGTGTATAAAAACATTATTTCATTGACGGCCATTTGCCACTAAACAATGTAATATTATTCAATAAAAAAATTACTGAAAGTTCTTCAAGATGTGTTCTTTAAGATGGTATATTGATCGATTAAAAAAGTTTTGTAGTTTTCTTCAAAAAAAATTCATGAAAAAGGCCTTTTTTGCGCCACAAGTGGGGGTAACGCCTTAAATAAAAGCTTGCTTTTTTAAAACATTCTCTTTACATATGAATTTTCCACATGTCTTCCGAACGGTGCAACGTCGATCCAACTCGTTATTTTTGTTTGATAAAATTCTAAGGGACTGTAATAACGTTAATGAATGTGTGGTAAAAATTCAAAAATAGTCCATTTTAATGGTCCTTTGAGAAAAAAAAAATCCCCAAAAATGCGAAAAAAAGTCACACGGGATGATCGCGTTAAAAAAAAATCACCCCACAATTCGGCTCGTTTCCCAAAAAAAGCTCGAACCGACCTTGAAAGCCGTCCGGCACGTAGATCTTGATTTCAATGTTGCAGAACAGCATCGGCAGGGACATGGGAAAATTGGCCTCGGTGCGTAACGCGATATGACGATAGCCTGACTGTAGGCCGTCGAGGGGCACGATTCTTTGGCCCAAGAGACGACCGTTCGACTCGTCGTAAACGGCGAAACGTAAAGCCGCCAAATCCGGAAGTACGACTTTTCTAAAGAGAAACGGCTCCTCGTTGTACAACGGATTTAGGCCGTTCGCCTGTACAGTGCGCGTGCGAAATTCCTTGCGTATCGTGTCAGTCGGCAGACCGTACATTTCGACCTCGACGTAAGTACCGACCTTTTTGTCCGAGAGAAATTGACCCGCGATCACCTTCGAATTTTTGGAATCATTTTTGAAACGTTTTTTGAAATTTTTGGAATGATCATTTGAAAGAATAAAAGCACCGATAATATTAATTATAAAACAACTAATAAATAAATCAATGAATTAAAATGAAAATGAAAAATGTCATTAATTAATTAATTAATTAACTAGAATAAAACAAGAGAAGAGTGTATTTAATTAATTAAATCAACTTTTCCTTCCAGGCAAATTAGTTAATTAATTAATTGAAAATTTTAATTAATTAATTAATTAATTAATTAATTAACTAGAATAAAACAAGAGAAGAGTTTATTTAATTAATTAAATCAACTTTTTCTTCCAGGCAAATTAGTTAATTAATTAATTGAAAATTTTAATTAATTAATTAATTAATTAACTGAGATAAAATAATCTATGTACAGGGTGCCCTGTTATGAATGGATAATTCTGCAACGAGTATCATCCATTCATAAAAGGGCACCCTGTATGTAAAAGACAAAGTCCTGACTGACTGAATCATCGTCGCCCAACCCGAACCGCCAAATGTAGAAACGTGAAATTTGAAGGGGGTGTTCATTTTATTATGTATTATTTATTATGTCACTTGAAATTTGGTATTCGTGCTTCTTGGCCCAATTATTGAAACACGTATTTCAGCGTTTTTTGAAATTCACCCCCTAAGAGGAGAAAGGGGGTAGAAAAGTTTGTATGGAAAATAAAAAAAATCTGGTCAGAAGATTGACTTGATACTTAGTATTGATGCTGTCCAACGCAGTTAATCGAATTCGTATTTTAGCGTTTTTCGAAATGCAACCCCTAAACGAAAGGGGGTGGCAAAGTGTGGACGAGAGATGCAACAAAAATCGGGTTAAACGAGAAGCTAGTAATACATAAACCCGACGATGAACTCACTTGAACGCTGCACTGAGTCGCGATTACACCATCGACTGGGCTCTCGGCAAATGGATCAAAGCTCCGATCGGCCCGTCTCATAAAATCGGGCTTAAGCAAATAACCGGAAGAACCATTGTATTCGAATTTTCCCTGATTCAGCTGCATCGGTAGATCGGCAGTTTGGAAATTGAGGGACACCATTTGGCACCCGGCGTTCCAAAAGACCTGTTGAAATGTCCGAGTTGATGGAGTGGAAATCGGCAAATCGGTGGATTTTTTAGGTACATCAGGTGGACAAAAAGTGATAGGGTTGTCAACGAATGGTGAGGGATTTTCTTGGACCGGCAGGATTGGGAGGGTGAAATGATGGGGATCTTGTCATGTGACGAACACACCTGTGGCATGTAATTGGAAGAATCCGCTCGCGTCCCCTTCGGGTAGATTCGGCTCATCTGTCGCTTGTTGTAATTGACGAACTCAATGGCCGACGTTTTGAGATGATTTAGGCCCGATGTTTCAGCGAAGGAAGACATGTTGTGGTGACTATTTTTTTCTGCGCGCAAAGTGCCGAGTCGAAAGGATCAGAAAACAAAAGTTTGGCGAGTTCAAGAAGGGCGAGAGAGAGGGAGGGGTTGGGAGCAAGAGTGACTCACCTTCGGCAACGTCGAAGCCTTGAAATTTAATGGGTTGGGCATAATTGACCATCGACGAGAGCCAGGGATGAACGTTGGTCGTACTTCCGGTGTAGGGTTGAACGACCGCAAGCTCGAGACTGTCCCCAAGGCCCACGGGTCCAGCTCCACTCTGTGACGAGTGCTTTTGCACGGAAGCAGCGGCAACGTCGACCGAAACCACTTCCTCCTGGAAAACGTCCGAGTCCTGTTGCCAAGCAACGTTTGTCGATCAGTCATGTCTTCGCTCGGAAATAACTCGGATATCCTTGGCGGACGATAAGCATTATTGCGTGTAAAATTACCACGGACTGTTGTTCAACGACCGCGGCGACGGTTGCTGGCGCGCTAGGATCTTCCTTGACCTCATCCTCAATGACGAATTGTCCCTGCTTGAAAAGCTCGAGTTCCCGCTTCTCCACTTCGGCCTTGAGCCTCTTGTTCTTTATGAGGATTTTACGTTTCAGCATGCTTGGTGGCGGAAGCGGTACTCCCGGCTCCAACTGCGAAACAATCGCGGCTTAAATCGAGGTAACGAGCCACCGTGCGCGTGGGAACATCCCGAACGTTGAAGCACGTTTGTGGAGGGTGGATAGATGGAGAGATAGGGGATGGAAGATGAGAGCCCGTTTAAGCTCCTCGTTCGTGGAACGACGAGAATTCTGGAATGTGCCACGAATGTAAGGGGTGTCTCGAAAGCCGAGTCTGATCGCAACCTCCAGGGTAGATAGATCTCGCAATTTCGAGGAGAAAAGTCCTTAGCCGTTTTTCTCTCGGATGCAGCGTTCGCGAGATACCGATAGATCAGTGCTGGCCAGTGAGGAGCAAGGCCGGTCGCGCCCGAGCCTATCCGCGGCACGTGGGCGGGGCGTAGCGCAACCGTGGCGCACACCTCATTGGCTATCGCACCGAATCATCGATATCTCATCGACGCAACGTCGGAGACAAAAATGGCTAAGGACTTTTCGCTTCCAAATCTCGCGATCTACCTTACCCTGTAAAATTCCAACGTTAATTCTCGCGACACCCCGTACAGGGCTTGTCTGGATCGCCGGCGTTGGGGCAACATTCACAAAGCTCCGTACTCACCGGATATTCCTTGAGTGGCTCGCGAAGCAACAGGTCCCCGAGTATCTCGTCGCAGTATTTGGCGAGTTTGTACTGTTGGCCCTTGCTGCAATGATTCTCGAAGCTCAATATGACTGGATACTCGGATGTCACAAAGGCCGTGTCTCTCACTGCGTATATCACCTCCTTGAAGAGTATGTCGGTGCACATTGCCTTCCCGTGGGTTATTATTGGCTCCTCGTCCTCACCCTTGCCGTCCCAACAATCCAGCTCGACACACCTGTCATTTTTCGTACGTGTTTATTTTCCAAGTGTTTCCCATTCCTAAAAAACGTTGATCCCCAATGAATATCTCACCTGCACCCGGCGAGTAAAACTTGTCTGTACATCTCGACGCTGCTCTTGCCTCCGAACTGGCGTCCGCTAAGATAAGTATTGTGACTGGAATTTATGTAGTAGTGGGCGAGGGGTTGATCCATGTCCATGTAAACGTCGAGCCTGTCGAGAAAAACGGGCGCGTTCTCATCCGACATCAGGTACCTTATGAAGCCGTCCTTCGTCATTGTTTCTGCAACGAGACGATCATTTGATCTATGACGAGAGGCGCAACGAGGAGACGATGGAGAGCTTACTTTGATTTCTCGCTCCCTCGTTTTTCTCGTAATCGTTTATTATCTCGGAAGCCCTTTTCTCATCGTACAAGGGATACAGGATCTCGTTGAGGGTCGGATCCCGTTGCTTCTCATTCAGGAACGTTATCAGTTGCTCAAGATTTATCGTGTCCGCTTTGCCTTGCGTTCTACGTGGAATTCAGAATGAAGGCATTCCGCAGGGCAAGACCAAGTGGGAAACAGAGTAAAGTTCCCGGCTATTCTAAATACAACATCGAACGAAAAAACATCCACTTTTGATATTTTGGAGGGTATACGAACATGGATTGGAAGAGTTCCTCTATGTCGTTTCTCGGACAGATCTTGTGGTAGAGCGCGTAGAAGGCGTCGAACGTGAAGTCTTCAGGTTCTATGACGTCGTTCTGAAAGGAAGCTGGCAAAAATGACGTGGCTCGTTCAGGGCTCGGGCTCACGGGTCTTGCCCTTGAACTCACCTTTTCCTTAGGTAGGCCAAGGTCCGAGAGACATTGGTACACGAGTTTCTCCGTCTTACCGGAGGCGAACGTTCTCGCCACGACCTTCACCGGCACCTTGCCGTTCGGATCGACCAGCATCCTCAGCCTCATCCAACTGTCGAATAAAAAAACGTTTTAGCAATTGCAGCGCACGGCCCTTCGCTTCCAACGTCCAATTGACAACTCACTGTTTCTTCAGACAAGTAAGCGGACACACGTTGTTGGCTTTGACGTTGTGGGTGATCTTTCGTATTCCGGCGAGCCACGTCTATCGACCCAAACAAAAAGAGCCCAACATTAAGACTACTGGATATTCAATGGGACTTTGCTCGCTCCTCTTTTCACTCTTCTGGGACTTTCTCGCGGACGAAAAATGTTCAAGGGCAAACATTTTATCGTCCTTTCGGAATCCACGTGTTCGACTGGTCATTTGTTAGATATTGAGCCTTCAAATATTGATCCCGGATCAAGTACTCGTGACTTTATTGCCGCTGGATAAATTCTGTCCCAATGGAGGCGCGATGTAGGGTTTTTGCTCGGTGTTCCAGAGCTCCGGGGCTTGATGAAACGTGCCAGTCCGGTTCGATTAATTGAGGACGTTCCAATCGGAGCAACGAAGCTCGCGCTTATCTCCAGTGGCTGGCACTCGATTACCAATTAGTGGACGAGGGTGTTCATTAAGGGTGATCGATTGATTGCGAAAGTCTTGGAAAGTCTGTTTCTCTTTCGTCGCACTCCTTTTTGTATTTAATCTTTTTTAAGGGAGAGAGCGAGAGAGAGAGGAAGAGAGAGAGAGAGAGAGAGAGAGAGAGAGAGAGAGAGAGAGAGAGAGAGAGAGAGAGAGAGAGAGAGAGAGAGAGAGAGAGAGAGAGAGAGGGAGAGAGGGAGAGAGAGGGAGAGAGGGAGAGAGGGAGAGAGGGAGAGAGGGAGAGAGGGAGAGAGGGAGAGAGGGAGAGAGGGAGAGAGGGAGAGAGCGAGAGAGGGAGAGAGGGCGAGAGGGAGAGAGGGAGAGAGGGCGAGAGGGAGAGAGGGCGAGAGGGAGAGAGGGAGAGAGGGAGAGAGAGAGAGAGAGAGAGAGAGAGAGAGAGAGAGCCGAATGACCGGATATCATCCAGCTCGATCGTTACCAAGATTACAGTACCGCTTCGAGTCGTAAATTCGCGAGAGTCCCGAGCTCGTTGCGTCATTGATGGCGTTCGATACCATTCGGAACTGTGTACATACACTCGTACATATAACTGCTCTCTCCCTCTATCTCGGCCTCTCTCTCTCTCTCTCTCTCTCTCTTGCTCTTTCTCTCATTTCCGGGCGCAGATCTCACACGTCGGGAGGAAACTGAATCTCAAACGAATTTCCAAATCGACCGACGGATCGATTGAGCAACCATCTTGCCCCCCTCAGTCGTAAATCAGATGTTCGAAACACCCACGCTATACATTCATAGCATTGTACATTTCTCGGGCCCGTACATCGCCGTCGTGTAACACGCGGCTCGAGGATGGGTGCGAAACGACAAATCATTCGTGCGTTCAACTAAATTTAGAAAACACCTCGAGGGTGGGACACAGAGTGAAAGAGCGAGAGAGAGGGAGAGAGAGAGAGAGAGAGAGAGAGAGAGAGAGAGAGAGAGAGAAAGAGAAGAGGGAAAAAACGAATCAAGAGAGGGAGAAAAAAGAGAGCAGCAGTAAAAAAAAAAGAAAAGAGAGAGAGAGCACAATAAAGAGAATAACTTTTTTTGAACAAGCTTTTATTTAAAAGGGACTGTACTGGAAAGCAAAAAAATAATGTTTGGTTAAATTGAAAATCAAAACAGTATAACTACAAAAAAGTACCTTCCTTGGTCACTCATCATAGGTGCAAGTACTTGAAAGGTACATGAACGTAGATATTTTTAAACTATGAAATACAAATTTCAAAAGCTCGAGGCTTTTTTTTCAGAAATTTGAAAATCGTATTAATACTTGTGACGTTTGACGCCTCAAAATTTAAATATTTAAATTTCATATTTTAAAAATATCTACGTTTATGTACCTTTTGAGTGCTTCCACCTATGATGAGTGACCGAGAAAGAGGCTTATTTTGTAGTTATACTGTTTTGATTTTCAATTTAACTGAACATCATTTTATCATAAGTACCTTTCGCACAAAAGCTCGTTTCGAAAACGTTTTTTATTACGTTTGTTTTATTTTATACTTTTTCGTATTAGAATTTGTTTATTTATTCGCCATGCCAGAGCCCCATGTAATTCATACATCGGCGTAATAAAAAACCTTGCCTTAGGTTATAAAGGTTTCGCGAGGAGTTTTATAATAGTGTAAGTATAAATAGTGCACAAGTCAGCAAAGTTAATGGGCCCAAACTCGATTGTCCTACCATTTGCCATTAGGAAATTTCAGTTCCCACCTCCCAACGCCATTATCAGACTCTCGTTGTCGTGTGCAATGAAAAGTGCACGTGATAACAAAACAAATGAGCACCAACTCGAGTGTCCTAGTATATGCTGTTGAGGAGTTGCATTGCCCACTCCCATCTTCATCATCGAACCAGCTCCATGGTACCATATTATTGCATTGTCAACGAATTTACATAGTCATGCCAAATTTGACCTCAATCGGATGTCCGCAAGTGCTTGAAAAATGGATGACAAATTATGAACCGGAAAGACAGACATTCGAACGAAGCGAGTTGAGGCCTTAGGCCACAGTCACGGGTACAAAATCATTAAGACTTTTTTATAAGACATTAAGTATTATATTTTTATATATTATATTATATAAATATATTATGATATATATATATATATATATATATATATATATATATATATATATATATTATATATTATATTATATAAATATATTATATTTATATTTAAGTATTATATTTATATATAAGATTGTATAAAGACATTAAGATTTTTTTCCGTATGAAAAAGTGATTCACTCACAAAATTAATTACACATATATTCAGTATGAATATCAAGCTGTCAGAATTTTTTTTTTTGACGTACAAAATGGCCGACTACTAATATTTTATTTTGGTATCTTTTTCTTTTAGGCGCTCCGTGGCGTGACATTTAGCATCCACAATTTTTAACCTAGAAAAAAAAACAAAAATTCTCGTCAATCTACATTAGAATACCTAGAGAAGTACGTACGGAATTTAAGGGAGACTTTGTCCTTGAAATGCAGCGGGAGATGTTAGCGGCTCAACATGAGCAGCTAGAAGAAGAGGAGGGATGCCTCTATGGACCAGGCATTGCCGATTAGCGGTAATTATAAACGCATTTGTGTAAACACATGACAAAACTTTAAACGCGTTTTTCTCGAAAACACGTTTTTAAAAATGGCTGACATTCTCCTGACCGCTGTAATTAACATATCGACCTGAAATTTGGAGAGCATACTCAGAAAATATGTCTTCACGGAATGACGGATCGTTTTTTCGATAGATACATTTTTGCATTTATTATTTATCTTTTTATGCGAAAAAAAACGCGAAAATTCGATTTTTTTGTTAAATTGCCGCCATTTTCCGAAATTTGTACTAAACGAAAAACCCATCCGTCATTTCATGACCAAAGGGTCACAGATTGATAATATGCTTTGAATTTGTGTTTCAGATCAACAAAGAGGGGGCAGTGACGTCAGCCGTTTACCTCCCGCGATTTGAGGACCTGTTTTCGCGGAGCTGCAACGGCCGCCATATTGGTTTTTCGTTTCAAAAAAAAATTTTTTTAACGTTCTGTATATCATGAATAAAAGCAAGAAAAAAAAACCGCACTAAAAAAGCTTTACTCGTTTCCGTTGAAAAAACATAAAATGTAAACACCTGAAATATGGCACTCCAAGGACAAAGTCTCCCTTAAAAAACATTGTTTTATTCAAAAGTTGTAGGTATTTAAACTTAAGAAGTTAACTTTCAGTGAAAAATTTCGTTATAACTGCTCATAAACTGCTCATAAAATGAAAAGTTTTCGCTTGATCGGAAATTCCGTACGTACTTCTCTGCGAAATGCAATTAGGAACACAACTTTTAAATTCGACGTAAATCGAGTGAAAATTGTTGATGTTATTTGTCACGCCAATTGGAAAAAACGCTGTTTCCAGAAGTTTCGAGTAGTTGGCCAGTTTGTACATCGAAAAAAAAATATATATATATTTTCTAACAGCTTGATATTCATGCTAAATAAATGTGTAATTAATTTTATGAGTGAATCACTGTTTCATACGAAAAAAAAATTGTTAAATTCGCACATGATTTTATAGACGTTACTGTGGCCTGACTCCTTGAATAAAAGCTTGTAATAAATAAGGGAGAGAAGCAGCATGAAAAAAAATAAATAAAAGAGGGAAGCAGATAGAGAGCAGCATCAAAAAAAGTGAGATGGGGAACAGTTACTCTTTCTCTCTCTCTCTCTCTCTCTCTCTCCCTCTTTCTCTCTCTCTTTATTCACCAATCTATCCATCGCTCCCTCGTCGCCTCCCCCCCTCTCTCTTTGTTCGGCTTCTTTATCACTGATCAGACCGTCTGTTTTCACTATCCGGATATTCCGAACCGGAAAACTCGCTCCATCGGCTCGAATCGACTACTTCTTTTCGGAGAAATCGTCTTCAATTTTTTTTCCCGTCCACCCCCGTCCCTCTATCGCTCATCAATCGTGATGCCTTCAAAGAGGACGATTGATGATTTCGCGACTGGTGTTTGGGCTCGTAACGAATTGCCGGAGCGTACCTTGGCGGTTGCGACGTCCGGACAGACGACGTGCTGATAATTTATGTTGGTGTAGTCGACACCCGAACAGATGGTCAGGCTCTTCTCGTCGAGCTGCTCGCCATGCTTCCCGATCAATTTGTCGTACAGCTTCGGATCCTGAACGATGCAAAGAGGCCGTTATCGCGAGATCGATAAGATCGAGGGTATGTAATTTTTTATATTTTTTTTTCTTCGTATTTTGATATTTAATATTGTCATTTTTTCAATACGTGTCATAGGCTGTTTGATTTTATCGTTGCACATCAATGTGGGGTAATGATGAATGGAAAATGCATAATATCAATAAATTGCAGGGGATATTGACTTTTTTTCATGGGGAATGTAATTACTTTTAATCGTTTTATTTTTCATATTCAATGAAATTCATTTTAATATTTTATGAAATTTAAATTCAATTAAATATCATTTTTTTGTCATTATTGGAAAAATCAATATGAAATCTGTAATAGTTAATTTGATATTCCTTTTTTTACGAACGTTTTACTAGAAATGGATTTTTTTACACTAGGAAGGGATTTTTTGAAATTCAATCCTTAAGGGCGAAAAAAGGGTGGCAAAGTTTGTTAGGAATTTAAAAAAATCTGGTCGGATTTACTTGAATTTTGGTACTCTCGAGACAATTAATGAAACACGTATTTCGGCGTTTTTAGAAATTCAACCCCTAAACAAAAGGGGGTGGCAAAGTTTGTACGGAAAAAAATCGGGTTTTTACTTTAATTAAAAATTAATTAAAAATGTACTGGACACTTTGTGGCTCCTAGACACAATTAATGAAACTGCAGCGTTTTTTAAAATTCAATCCTTAAGGGGATAGCAAAGTTTGTATCGCAAAATAAATATTCGTTCAGATTTACTTGAAACTTAGTATTAATGCCCTTCGACGCGATTCTACGTGTTCATCAATTAAACACTTCAGGACCACATTTCATTAAGGGGGTTTCGACACGAGTCTATGCGAGCGAAGCCGCGGGCGGAAAGCTAGTGTTTAATGTAAAAAATTGCAAGTGACTAATTCGTACCTTGGGCAAACCACCGGCCCTTATGTCGCTCACTTGACACAGCTCGATGACGTCACCGTCCTGAAAAAAAATGAACATCGGTGTCAAGAGAAAGTAATGTTATCGAAAAAAGTGCATTTCTTTGGTAACGAGAAATGTGAATATCAAGGGATCATCAAAGTGTAAAATTTTCGAAAAATCGATTCTTTTCCATCATTTGATTCATCCTGAGTAGACAATTTATATGAAAATTCCGCACTTGAAACTTTAAACGAGTTTTTCCCGAAATATCGTTTTTCAAAACGGTGTACACTCTCGAAGGAAAAATTTTCAAGCTATCCGTCTCAAACTTTCACACAACACTCTTCGTGCCATTCTTTATCTTGCTATGGAACTTCTTTTTAAGGGGTTACCCCCACTTGCGATTTTGAAAAAAACGATTTTTTTTTATTGCATTTTTTTGAAGTATAAGTATCTGAGAATATGTCCTGAAAGTTTCAAGTCGATCCGAACAAAATTGACTGAGATATGAGCGTTGAAAGAGAAGAATCCGCGTTGAAAGAGAAACTTTGAACGCGTTTTTCTCAAAATGGCATTTCTGAAGTCGGTGACCAAGATTACTCGAACACCAATGAACCGATCTTCTTGAAATTTTGCAGGCTTATTTAATACATAAAAATCTAGTCTTTAATCGTTCGATTTTTTTTTTTCGAATAAAATGGCCGTTTTATAGCCAAAAAACGGCCGTTTTTTTTCGTTAAAATCGAACCATTAACTTTGACTGTCCGCCATTTTGTGAAAAATGAATATTTTAAAAAATCCTTCGATTAAAGACTAGTTTATACTTATATTTGACTAAATCCATCCGCATTTTTTTCTTCAGATGATCCACTTCGCCGCAATGTTGGTCACCGCAAACCGTGTATATAAAAACATTATTTCATTGACGGCCATTTGCCACTAAACAATGTAATATTTTTCAATAAAAAAATTACTGAAAGTTCTTCAAGATGTGTTCTTTAAGATGGTATATTGATCGATTAAAAAAGTTTTGTAGTTTTCTTTAAAAAAATTCATGAAAAAGGCCTTTTTTTTGCGCTACAAGTAGGGGTAACGCCTTAACGAAAAACTGACGAAAAAATAGGCTACATTCGATACTTTATTTTCAAACGGCCGCCATTTTGTCAATTTTGGTTTTAAAAAAACCTCCATAGCATGATAGCGGCTTTCATACTGATTGATGAAAGCCGTATTTTGACAAATTTTGTTTCAGGTAATATACCCGGCCACAACCGTGTGCACCGCGAGCCCTCCTTTTTTCGAAAACATTTTTAACCGTTAAAAAAATGCAAAAAAAAAACGTTAAAAAATGTATTTTCCGCTCGTCACGAGTGCTCTGTTTTGCCGTAAAAAAATCAGACGGATCATCGTATTTCAACCATCGAAAAAAAAAATCGCGAAAATAAGCTATTTTTCGACCCGTTAAAGAATCCATTGTTGATTTTCTGAGCGGTCACCTTGCCCTCGCTCTGCCAGTAGATGAAGAATCCGTACTCGTCGACCTTGAACGTGCAGCTCAATTCGAGTTCGGTGTTGTCCTTTTCCTCGGTCCATCGATCGAACGTGCTCCCTATTCTCAGGGGCTCCGGCACTTCGATCTGCCAATTGAACTCGAATCTCTTCGTCATCTTTGTCACGCTGCGGCGCACTTTCCAGCGGCGATTGTTTATCTTCCTCTTCCGGCTTATCTGACTCCTCGAATCTTCCTATTCCCGACCGGAGGAAGGGCACGGATCTTCGGCTGCTGAAAATCGGCGAGTATTTGATGCAAAAAAAAATTCTCCCGCGTCCAAAAGTCGATTTTCAATTATTTATTTATTCATGCGTGATTTTTGAAATTTTCATCTGCGCTTGTTTGGGCTTGACTGGGAATCTCTACGGTATTCAGGCTACGACCTTGAACCGTTTTTCAGGTGTAAAAAAATGGCGATCGGTGTCAAATGGGCTGGTAGCGAAAAAAAATATAAAAAAAATGAAAAAAAAATGTCAGGGTTCGACAGGCGATCGACGGAGTAGATGTAAAAATAGACGTACGCTGGAAGAGACTGCGAGGCGCACGCGAGAATGATCAACGAATAAATGTGTGTTTTGTGTGGTCTGTCTATAAAGGAAAGCGAACCGACGAGGAGAAATTCGCGTGAAGCGAACACGCGGAGTGATCGGAGCGTAATAGAATTTATGTGTGTGTGTGTGTGTGTGTGTGTGCGCGCCACGATAGTAGAAGCACCTTGACGGATCGCTCGCGAGATGTCGTCGGATTTATCCGAGCTATCTGGCCACTGACAATTTCCATCGCGTTAAACCCGCGATCGATTCCAGCGTTGACCTCGATAACAAATTCGGCACTCGAGACCCACGGCCCGTTCCTCGCCGACTCGCACGCGCGATCCTCGTCGTTATTTTTTTCAGGCTTCTACAATATGCTGAGAAGCTTCACAAATTTTTTCGTATTTTACCGATCGATACTTTGGGCCCAAAAAATTACCGAAAACGTCCCGTTTTTCGTACACAATTTTTTGCACCGCGTTCATCGTGGTGTACGTGATTTTTCCGCGGCTCTACTTCCGGTCGTAAAAATATGAAATAATTCCCTGACGTTCTCAGGATCATGGGGCGAGTGTAAAAAAATATGTAACCCAATTGGGTGACCGTGTCGAGATGGAATGGTCCATTTGTGCGGGTGACACATCGCCCTATCACGGAGGATCCCACGTGCTTTAAACACATTGAGCTTGCGATAAGGGACGGGGCCTGCGGGAGGGTCGATGCCAACTATACCGGGTCATCCCTTGGCCACGTCTCGACGTCTAATCGGCCGTTAACCCACCCCACGAACGTTAACGCGCGAACAGCCGGTTTTCCCTGCCTCGGAATCCATAGATCCGTTACACACGCCTGCCCGATATAATATGACACACACACACACACACACACACACACACACACACACACACACACACACACACACACACACACACACACACACACACACACACACACACACACACACACACACACACACACACACACACACACACACACACACACACACACACACACACACACACACACACACACACACACACACACACACACACACACACACACACACACACACACACACACACACACACACACACACACACACACACACACACACACACACACACACACACACACACACACACACACACACACACACACACACACACACACACACACACACACACACACACACACACACACACACACACACACACACACACACACACACACACACACACACACACACACACACACACACACACACACACACACACACACACACACACACACACACACACACACACACACACACACATATATATATATATATATATATATAAATAAAATTTGTATATGTGCGAGGGTGAATCTCTGGGATTGGCTTTACGCCGTAACGTTTACGGTGGACGGAACATTTCGGGGCTTCTGAGCTCATTCGTTGGGACTCGTAAACGACGACAACAGGCTACGAAATCCTATTTTACTTTTTTAAATATCATATTTAATATTTAAAAAATATTGTATTTAAAAAATACACTATTTTTATTTGATATTTATATATTTTTTTGATATAATTACACTCGATATTATTTGACATATATTTTTGTCACTTTTACTGTACTTAAGAGCCTATACAATGCGAAGATGTTTTCTTAGTTTCGAACGTAACGAAAATCATACACTTTCGAAGATTGGTAATGAAAATACATCGACATAAAGTTATAAAAAAAATTAAAATACAAATATTTGTTTGCATCTTAGCAAAAAAAGTAGTTACACCGAATTTGCGATAATTTTTCTTCTGTTTGGATTTGGAACTCCACTCTGTATTCACTATCTTTTTAACCGTTTTCTCTTTAAAATGCCGTTGAATTCATTGAACTCCGATGATTTCTCAATTTTTCGCAGAATTTCAAAGACGGACGATCTATTTTCACGCATTCTTCCACATCCCTTTGTCCCTTTTGGCGGTTTGGAATTTCTCGATTTTTGCGATTTCGGAAAAATGGCCAAAAGGGTCGAAAAAATATTTTCTCGCCCTTTAATCCATTTCAAAGGTCTATCATGTTGGAAATTTTCCGCTGGCTACGAATATCACGGACTTTTGATCTAAAGGCCAACATTACGCCGGGAAAATGAGAAAAACGCGTTATTATAGACTTTTGTCGAATTTTCATGAAAATTGAGGGTTCAGAGGAGAATTAGATGGTAAACTCGTATTTAGGGGACAAACACACATCGAATGGACTTGTAAAAAATTATTGAAAATCTAACATTTTTTTGCATCTTGGCAAAAAAAAAAGTGTTTTTACTGAATCAGCGGTCATTTATTTTCCATTTAGATTTGGAACTCCACTCTGTGCTCATTCTCTTCGTTACAGTTTGCTCTTTGAAATGCCGTTAGATTCATCGAGCTCAGATGAATTTTCGATTTTTGGCAGAATTTCAAAGGCGGCCCATCGATTTTTGCGAACTGCTTCTTTTTTGGCCATTTTTCGAGTGCACTTTGCGGCAAAACTAATTAAGACAATACGATGAATTGAACGGCGTTCTCTAAGTCTATAGAAATCCTTTTCAAAACCCACCCAACAAGTCTCAGTAACTTAAACAGAACCGACGCTACGGCTGTTTGAAATGTCGCTATTTTGGCGATTCTCGAAAGCCGGCTAAGAGGATCGAAAAATTGTTTTTCGACTTTTCCCCCATTTCAAGGGTCTATCCGATGGGAAAAATACGGCCGGTTATAAATATCGCGGAGCTTTCCCCCGAAGCTCAAAATCACGCCCGATAAACGCGAAAAACCTACTGTACAGTTTCGACATCTGTCACCGAAAGTTGAAGTTTTTCAGGGGAATAAATTATGAATTCGTTATCGAGGGGTATACATCGAAATAGACTTACGAAAAGTATTTAAAACGCATTTGTTTGTCATCCCATCGATGCACCGAACTATGGCAGTCGACTGACGAGGGGCATCAATACTTGGAGAAGGAGAACATCACTGGAGGATGTTGCAATCGAGGGGATTGGATCAGTGCTCGAGGCTCTCAGAATATCGAGACAATATTGTATCAGGAAGGAAGTGACGTAGGGACTGCTCGCCCTTTTTTTTTTCTCTCTCTCTCTCTCTCTCTCTCTCTCCTTCTACTCGGATTACAACGTTTGCTCTCGAAACTTCATCGTTCAATCAGGGAAATGGATTGCAAGGCGATGAGTATAAGAACATTGATGTACAATCTCGTACTTCGATTATTCTTTTCTCTCTCTCCCTCCCCCCCCCCCTCTCCCTTCTTGGCTCTCGTCGTTGACAATGCGTCATCAAACGACGACGACGAGGAGTAGAAATTGAGCAAACATTTGCCACGGATCCTCAGTAGACACTTCCTCAGCTCGACAATTCCCTACATTCGACCCAAGTACTCTTAACCTCCATAGCTAATGCCCTCCACAATTCAACTCTCCTTCGCTCTCTCTCTCGCTTCGCCCATTCGTCATATAGTCACAGACATTGACACGTGGAAAAGAATGCTCTCTCTCTCTCTCTCTCTCTCTCTCTCTCTCTCTCTCTCTCTCTCTCTCTCTCTCTCTCTCTCTCTCTCTCTCTCTCTCTCTCTCTCTCTCTCTCTCTCTCTCTCTCTCCCCCTCTCTCTCTCAAGAAGATTAATTCTCATTGAATTCCCATTGGGAAATTCAAATTGAGGATAATTTGACGTATGGACGAAACAAATACTCACGCCGTTAAGAACTTCTCTTCCGGGTCGAATGTATCATTTTAATTCCCAGCTGCACCTGCGAAAATTAAAGACACGATCAGACTGAAGAATTTTGTTGCGAAGATACTTGTCGATAATTGATTTTTGTTTTGTTAATCTGTTTTATTAATTTTCGAAAAAATTCCATTAATTTTTTATTTTATTGGTTTAAAAAATCATTTTATGTTATTTTCACCAATACTATTAATTTTTTTGTTACCTCTATTGATTATTTATCGATTCTATTTATTTTTCATCACCTCTATTTTTTTTTAAATTTATTCTATTTGTTTTTCATCAATTCTGTATACTCGTCTTAATTATTTATTAATTTTTATCGTGATTTTTATTTTTTGGCCATTAATTGGTTCGACATTATTTTTGGCAAGCGTTTCCCTCGAGATCGCAAAATACTTGGACGATTCGACACGCCCTTGATAATCCAGTGAATTAAAATCCGGGAGGCTTCAAGCAGCGAGGCTAAAGAGTTCGGTTTAGGCCTCCGTTGTTGGCGCTCGTGTTCCACTTGTATCGCGTGCGGATATCCCGAGCTCTCGCGCTCGCTCTCCCTCGTCATATCAAAGCGACTTTTATCTTAATTGACGCGTGCGAAGACCCATTGAAACACAAACGTGCGAGACGACCAAAGCTCCAATTCATTAAGTCCCGTTTTATTTCTTATCGTTCAATGTAATTGTCTCGAGGCGGTATTAAATTGGTCAATCACGGATAATCCTGTTCTTTGCTTGTTCGACTATCATTATTTTTCCGTGCTCGCATTGGAACGAACATGGACATTTTGTTCTTGATATTTTGACAATATTTTCCAGATGTAAAATAAAACGTTTAAATGAAAAATAAATACTTTTATAACATTTCGTGAATATTAAAAAAAAAAAACAAAACATCGTATCCATGTATTTTGACTCGCTGATCACGAATGTGATAGTAAAAATACCCGCAAATTTGATTTTCAAGGTCAAAACTCAGAAAAGCTGATTTTTTAAAAGTTTCTCGATTTTATTTCGATAATTGTCGATCTTGGAGATCAATGTTTCCTACAAATGTTGTAGCCTATAAAAAGATTAATCTTTTATGTACCATACAGTTTTTGTGTAGAATCTTCCGTTTTGAGAAAAACGGGGTAATACTCCAATAAGAACATTTTTCTAAATTCCATTAGTTTCGCTTTTTTTTTGTATTTTGTTTTATTTTTTGCATTTGTTGTATTTTATTTTTCTCTTTTTGGGTTTCTGCGGGTTTAACGACTAATCTGCATTTTAAAGACCAAGCCCCACCCAATCCGCCGTAACGTTCGTAAGTACATAATATCGAAACTAATGAAGTTTAGCAAAATGCACTTACACGATCATTATCCCATTTTTCTCGAAACAGAGTGGTTCTAGATAAAACCTGTATTAGACATAAAAGGTCAATCTTCTCATTGCCTACAACTTTTCTCAAATAAATTTTTCTCTAAAATCAACATTTATTAAAATAAAATAGAAAAACTAAAAAAAACATTAGTTTTTGTGAGTTTTTATCTCGAAAATCAAATTCGCGGGTTCACTATCATATTCGTGATCAGCCAGTCAAAATACATGGGTACACGAAATTCCAAATTAATCTTCACTGTGGGCTTTTTGGAACTTTATCCTCACGTTATTAGAAAATTAAATAATAATTCAATAATACGTTATTACGAAATTAAATACTATTAAAAATAATAAATGATTAGGAAATTGCATGCTAATGGAATAATCTATTGACACAAAATTGAATAACTGCAAAATAACAAAACAGCTATTCTATATTTCATTTAAAATATGGTTTTTTAATCATCTTTCAGTGTTTGAAAAGAAAAAAAAATGAAAAAAAATCCCTATAAATTTGTGATAAAATGGCTCATCTTCCGCGTCGTTTTATTCCATTTTCGTTCTCAGACCGTGCTGGATATGGTTGCGCAATCCTTCCAATTTCGTATACATGTATGGGTGTTCTTGTCCGAGAACCATTCGACGATAAAAGCGATTGTCACCGCACGTGGATTCAAGCTTGATCGAGCATTCTCTCTCTCTCTCTCTCTCTCTCTCTCTCTCTCTCTCTCTCTCTCTCTCTCTCTCTCTCTCTCTCTCTCTCTCTCTCTCTCTTCCCCCCCCCCCTCTCTCTCTCTTCATGCGACACACTTTACTGATAACGAAAATTTTAACTCGCCTTGTTTACCAACAGGCGAGTTACTCAACACTTGTCTCCCGTTTGGCTCGATTCAATAATACAAAGCGTGCGACCCATCCGATCGTCGTGTCGCTCGTTCAATGCAGACGTCTGTTCCTGTCGTTTACCTTATTATTCGTATTTTCTTATATCTACAGAAACCCCCCCCCCCCCCCCCCCCTAGGCCGCAGCACGTGAGATATACACGCGAATGCTGTTCCGTACCGCGCAACTTTTCGTTCAAAAGTGCGCGGTTACGCAAACCATAGACGCGCATAAATTCGTTCCAGTCTCGTTTCCACGCACAAAGGCCAAATCGACGTCGTACTATTGGCAGCACTTTGAAATATTGCTACGAACAATTTTGAGGCGCTTTTTTTTTTCTCTACCGTAAGTGGAGAATTCGGGGAAATAAATAAAGGCGAGTAAATAATTGGTTTTGGTTGAAAATATATATATTTTTTTAATGTTGCCCAAATGCAGAGACGTCTTTTTTCAGTTCCTAGATTTTTTCTGTTTTTTTTTAGAAATACTCTTCGTTTACCGCAAATTGTAATTTTTTTTTTAGAAATACTCTGCTACTTTTTAAGAATACTCCATGTTGTGTATGCAGAGGAGTATTTTCTTCACCGTAAAGTTCACCCCTGTATGTAAAACTTTTTTTTTAGGAATACTCTGCCTACCTTATTTTTTCTAAATAAATATTGCCTGGACGTATGCAGAGGAGTTTTTTTAGCACCTACTTTTTCTGTTTTTTTTTAAATTCTATGGTTACCGCTACTTGTTAAACCATTTTTTTTCACAATTTCTCTGCCTGCGGCTGCTTTTTTTTTAAGGAATGCTGCATACTACGCAGAGGAGTGTTTTCTTTCTCGCTCGTTCGGGTCACCGATCACCGTAAAGTTCACCCCTGTACGTACAACTGCCCGAGGATCCAGTGCAGATTTTTTTTTTTTTTAGGAATACTATGCCTACCTCTGTTCTAAATAAATGCTGCCTAGACGTATCTAGAGAAGTCTTTTTTGTCACTCCTACTTTTTTTCTAGTTTTTTAGGAATACTTACTCTCCGTTTACCGGTACTTTTAATTTTCATTTTTTTTAGAAATTCTCAGCTTACGTGGGATTTTTTTAGAAATACTGCATACTACCCAGAGAAGTATTTTATTTGTCGCTCGTTCGGGTCACCGATCACCGTAAGGTTTTTTTTTAGAAATGCTCTGCCTATCTCTGCTGTTAAAAAAAAGAAATGCTGCCTAGACGTATGCACAGGAGTCTTTTTTTAGCTCCTACTTTTTTTCTGTTTTTTTAGAAATGCTTTCTATTTACAGCTACTTTCTATTAATTTTTTTTATTTCACAAATACCCTCTGCCTACGTCTCACTTTTAAAGAAAAACTGCATACCAAGTATGCAGAGAAGTATTTTCTTATTCGCTCGTTCGGGTCACCAATCACCGTTAAGTTTACCCCTGTACGTAAAAAGAACTGCCCGAGCGTCCGGGGCGAGGGTGAGGGAGGAGGTGAAGTAGAGAGGAACTTTAATGACAGTTTACAGCCTCGAGTTTGCTGCGTCAATAAAACAAGCCGAGAAATATATTGACTGCTTTTCCTCTCTTCTCTTTCTATCGCAATTTCCTCCCGTTGGAACTATTGTACTCGGGATATTGCCGATCTTCCTGGCTCGCTTCTATACTCTTTTCTGCCATCATTACCCCTCTGTACTCGACGTCAAATCGATTCTCAATTATAGACGCTTGAGCGATTATTATGAAAATTTGTGTGCACATGTACTTTGAATCGAAAGTATTCTAATAGCAAATATTTAAAGGAAAAAAAATCGTATGAAACATGTTTGAATGAACAATATTTGGATGGAGAATAATCGAATAAAAAATATTTAGAATAAAAAACATTCGGATCAAAAGTATTTGAATAAAAAGTAATTGAATTAAAAAGTAATTGAATTAAAAATATTCGAATAAAAAGTATTTGGATAAGAAGTATTTGAATAAAGAGTATTGGAATAAAAAATATTCGAATAATAAGTATTGAAATAAAAAGTATTTGAATGAAAAATATTCGAATAAGAAGTATTTGAATAAAACGTATTTGAATAAAAAATATTCGAATGAGAAGTATTGGAATAAAAAGTATTTGAATAAGAAGTATTGGAGTAAAAAGTATTTGAATAAAAAATATTCGAATAAACGAGATTTGAATAAAGAATATTCGAGTGAAACATTTTTCAAGAAAAATCATACGAATAAAAATTATTCGAATGAAAGATATTCAATAAAAAATACTTTAATGAAAAAATATTCGGATAAAAATAAAATTAAAATAATGATAACCGCCCAACCTGACACAAAGTGTGAGAAGACCAAATAATCGGACACGGTAATAAAGACCTATGATCATTGATCGCCGGTCGTGCTCCGATGAGCGATGGGGAAAGAATTGCCATAGAAAAGAAAGGGTGAAAGCAGCACGGGATGGAAATGACGAGCGAATATCAATGAGCCCAGGGATGTAGAATGGTAGCCAATAACGTGATCTCATCCTCACGAGAGCGAGATAATTAATCGCAACGAGAGTGACAAGCTCATCGCGCAGGAGGGTCGAGTGGAAAAATAAAAGGGCTGAAGCTCGTTCCTGTCTCTTGCTAGGGCGCGTGCTTTCTCCTCGATGAGGAGGAAAAAAAAAAGTACTGGGGAGTAAAATTCCTACAGCAAAAATCGGTAAGTCGTGATTTTGGATTCTTTTGGGTTTTTTTGCATTTTATTTTACCAGGAACGAAATGAAAACGAGGTCGGTGGGGGGGTGCGGGGGGGGGGGGGGGGATCTCCACGGGTCACCGGTAATGAAATTAATTAGGGGAGGGGTGAGGGGAAGTAATATCGATGCGAGGAAACGAGTGAGGTCACCGGGCGAATGAGATCGACCCAGCAGGATTCTCTCGTTCATTCATCGCCCTCTTCAACCCCCTTGGACTGCAACTTCATCCCCTGTGTCTCGTCGCCAGCCCTGCAGCTTCTCGCTCTTTCTATGCTTTTTTCCACCCTCTCGTTTTTTCCCACCCTCTCGGTATCCTCCCCTCAATCCAACCCTCATCGCACCCCTTTGCTTTTTTCCTCCCCCCCCGCGCCTCTTTTCGCCACTCCTCCGAATTGCTTCGCATTTTCCATTGGCACATGCAACCGCTCACGACCTCACGAGACTACGCGAGAAAAACTCGGAGCTTGGTCGAACTTCTGCGAACGGGGGCACTGGGGGGGCACTGGGGGGCACTGGGGGGCACTGGGGGGCACTGGGGGGAGACCCCGATCGTTTTCCCACCTTCCTTTTTCTACAATAACTCGCTCCCTCCCTCTCCAACCTTCCTGCCCCAACAAATTCTCGTAAAAATATCACATATGCTCGCTCATTAATTAAGAATGGAAATTCCAGGGGGAACGAGCCGTGGAGAGAAATGTGCAATAAAGAGATAATTGAATGGGCATTTTTGCACGTTAATTAGAATTTGCGGAACGGCGCGAGGAACGAGGAGGAAACGTTTTTCTTTTTCCTGGGAAGTGGACAAATAATTTTGGATTTCTGCTTTTGGATTTTCGTCTCGTGAATTTCAGAGTATATTTTTTTCGTAGAATTTCTATGGGAATTTTAAAAATTGAATTTGAGGAATTTTGTCGTGCATTTCCGCATTGAATTATTACGGAAATACTGAGATTGACTTTTAAGAGGTTACCCCCACTTGCGATTTTGAAAAAATCGATTTTTTTTATTGCATTTTTTTGAAGTATAAGTATCTGAGAATATGTCCCGAAAATTTCAAGTCGATCCGAACAAAATTGACTGAGATATGAGCGTTGAAAGAGAAGAATCCGCGTTGAACGAGAAACTTTAAACGCGTTTTTTCTCAAAATGGCATTTCTGAAGTCGGTGACCAAGATTACTCGAACACTAATGAACCGATCTTCTTGAAATTTTGCAGGCTTATTTAATACATAAAAATGTAGTTTTTAATCGTTCGATTTTTTTTTCGAAAAAAATGGCCGTTTATAGCCAAAAAACGGCCGTTTTTTTTCGTTAAAATCGAACCATTAACTTTGACTGTCCGCCATTTTGTGAAAAATGAATATTTTTTAAAATCCTTCGATTAGAGACTAGTTTATACTTATATTTGACTAAATCCATCCGCATTTTTTTCTTCGGATGATCCACTTCGCCGCAATGTTGGTCACCGCAAACCGTGTATATAAAAACATCATTTCATTGACGGCCATTTGCCACTAAACAATGTAATATTTTTCAACAAAAAAAATTACTGAAAGTTCTTCAAGATGTGTTCTTTAAGATGGTATATTGATCGATTGAAAAAGTTTTGTAGTTTTCTTTAAAAAAATTCATGAAAAAGTCCTTTTTTGCGCTACAAGTGGGGGTAACGCCTTAAAAAACTTGGGGTGCTTGTTCGAATAGAATTTTGAGTAATTTTGAGTTGCCTTTTCGAATGGAATTCCTCTTATTCCCTTTTGGAATTACTGTCAAAATTATTCACTCAATCTCCTCGATGAAGAGTAAATTGGATTGGCATTTTTGTATTAAGTTAATTAGATATTGCGGAACGACGCGAGGTTCGAAGAGGGAACATTTTTTTCCTAGGAAAAGAACCAACAATTTTCGATTCCTGCTTTTCAATTTTCATCTCGTGATTTTTCGAACATTTTTGGAGTGTGTTTTCATTGAATTTATATTGTAAATTGAATTTTTTGGTTTTTTGATTGATCAAATTCGAATTGCTTTTTCGAATACAATTATGATGGAAATACTGAGATTGATTTAGAGGAATATTGGGGTGCTTTTTCGAATTGAATTATGATGGAAATTCTGAAATTGATTTTGAGGAATTTTTGTGTGCTTTTTAGAGCAGAATTTTGGGTTGCTTTTTTAAACTGACCTTCTTAGTTGCTTTTGGAATTATTATCATAATTTCGGACTCAATCGCCTCTCTCTCTTTCATCCCCAGCACCACAGTAAATTTAACGCTAACGAACAATCACTTTTTCCTCGCATAATTCTCGCTCGTGTGTCCCTTTGTGCGCGTCTTCTTTTTCTTTTTTTTTTTTTCGAGCGCGAATCGCGAGGCGCACCGTGAATTGATAATTTTCACACGAAAGTGGAATAGGCGAGGAAGCCTCGGAATATAATGGAGTATCTGCCGCGGGCATTAAATCTCTCTCTCTCTCTCTCTCTCTCTCTCTCTCTCTCTCTCTCTCTCTCTCTCTCTTGTGCCCTCCACTCAGTGTCTGCTGTGACACTTATTTCGTTTGACCTTGAGGTGATACGCAATCAGGACTTTAGAAGGATCTCTCTCTCTCTCTCTCTGTTCAGTCAGTTTCCTCGTTATGCTCGTCAAGCTTGCACCCTCCAGGGTGTAAAAGCCTCTATGTCAAATTTACGACAAAAATAACGAAAAAAAATTAAACGTCGTTCTTTCTCCCTCTCTTTTTTTGCAATTTTTTTCCTAATTTTTATTTTGAGATCGTAGCGGAAAATAATTCCCCGGGGAATTTGCACTCTCGCCAAGCTTGCACCCTTAAGCGTGAGCCTCCATGTCAAATTTACGCCACTAATAACTGGAAAAAATTAAACGTTCTTTATCCCTCTTTTTTTCATACAATCATTTTTTCCCAATTTTCCTAGAGAGACCCTAGGGAGAAAAAAATTACTAGCGAAGTTGGGAAGAAAATTCTTATGAAAAATATCAACCATTTTTGTGAATTTTTCGGCTGTTTTTTTTTCTCGCAAAGCAACAAAACGATCGAATGTTGCGATTCGTCGATTGCGCGTAGAACGTCCTTCGTTGACGCGATAGACGCAGAAGCTGGATTACCACGACGCGAGAATTCCATTGTAGCGTGCACTTCAAAGAGACCTCTGTACCTGTAGCACCGCGAGCATTAAGCCTAACGAGCTGTGGCATAGATCGAAGACATGCGCCGATGATGACACACAGGTTGAACGTCGCGATATGCAGAGTTTGATCAGGAGATCAACGATAATTAGCAGAAACGCTACCAGTCCCCGCCCTGCCCCTTGCCGATAACGGCCTTCCAATTCACCGATAACGGATTCCGATACTGTAGCAAAAAAAAATTGATCCCTACCCTCTACGGCAAATCCAAGCAAACGTAGTAGACGAACCCACATCGATTGACGTTTGAAATAAATTAAAACGTGACCATTAATATTCAATGATTTTTCAAACAAATTTGATTCACGATTATTCAAATAATTTAATATTTTTATAAATATTTTTCACGAAATTTTAAATTAACGAATAATTATCAATTGGAAAAAAATCATTCGCCACAGTTGCGACGATCACAATTATCTATTATTACGAAACGTAGAATACCTGAACTCGAATTGTCACGAATAAATATTCACGAATTTTTGAAAAATTTGTATACATATTATGTCAATTGATTTAATTTGATCAATGTTTATGAATTTTTTCAAATAAAAATTCATCCCACCAATACTCTTTTCGCTAAAATTACGACGATCACCACAATTATTTATTATTACGAAACGAAGAGTTTTAGAAACTCGAATTGTAGGATAGAGAAATCTCATTTTTTAAATTTTCTATAAATATTTTTTAATCGATTTAGTTTTACCAACTTTAATGCATTTTTTTAAATAAAAATTTATCCCACCAATACTTTTTTCTCCAAAATTAGGACGATCACCACAATTATTTATTATTACGAAATGTTCTCCCACACCTCTGCCCAGAATAATAACGATAATAACGGGTCTATGATGCATCTCGGTGGCGAGAGACAGGAAATAGTATAAACATGATTGTCAATCAATTCCCCTTTCATCCCTGATTGATTAGCTTCGATTCACTCTGTATCCAACGATGATTAACACGCGAGGGTATAATTCATTTGATGTATTTTACCAGCAGGGTAAAAAGGAGATCTTCATTCGTGCTATAATTAAGTTAGATCGAGTGCTTGGGATATTGACCTTTTTAATGTGAGTGGAAAAGGCAGTGTGGTCAGACAGGCTGAAGAGTTTCATCTACGAGCGTCGATATATTATTATTATTACCACATATTGCTGTCTCATTATTATCTATTATTGTTTAATATTATTATTATTATACATATATTTTTCACACTAATAGTCATAACTATTATTATTATTAACATCACATATTGCTCGTTATTATATTTGGTTGCATTTTGAAATTATTATACATTTACTATCGTATAATTATAATAATAAATATTGTTTTTTGAAATGATTTTTTAAATGCAATCACGAGTGATAGAAAAATTCAAAGAACTTTGTAAATCCGAAATTGAGTTTGCGTTTAAATGAATGAAAATAATAATAATAGGCACAAAAAAGCGGGTTTAGTATTTTTATTATTCATTTGAAAGCATTCGCGAATGTCAAAAAATTACGAAATTTTATTATTCTGAAACTGAGTTTGTTTGGGTTTTTTCCGTTCATTATTTTACAAAATGGGACTCATGATTTTTCAAATTGAGTTTATTATTTTGTGAAATAAAGTGAAATTGAATTTGTTTAGGGTTATTGTTTTTATTATTCATTTAAATTCATTCACGAGTGATATAACATTTAAAGAACTTTGTACTTTCGAAATAGAGTTTGCGTTTGAATAAATAAAAATAATAATAGAAAGCCAAAGCAAACGGGTATGAAATTTTTTTTTTTAGGTTTACTATTTTTTCATTCATTTAAACACATTCGCGAATGATCAAAACATTTTTTTTTCTGAAATTGCGTTTTATTAGGTTTGTTTGAGTGCATTATATTTTAAATGGGATTTATGGATTTTTAAATTTAGTGTCTTATTTTTTTATAGGGTACTAACTCATTTTTTTCATTGGCTTTATTATTTTTATTATTTATTTAAATGCATTCCCGGGATGAAAAAATGTAAAGAGTTTAAATGAATAAAAATAATGATAATAAGCCTGAGCAAGCGGATTTATAATTTTCTTTTTATTAGGTTAAGCATTTTTATTATTCATTTAAACGCATTGACGAATGATACAATTTTGCTATTATTCTGAAATTGAGTTTTCTTAGGTTTCTTTGAGTGCATTATTTTTTAAATAGGATTTATGATTTTTTAAATCGAGTGTCTTATTTTTTTTTATAGAATCCTTCATTTTTTTTATTGGCAATGATATTTTTATTATTTATTTAAATGCATTCGCGAGTGATGTAAAAAAATATAGAGTTTTATGCCCGTGAAATTGAGTCAGTTTGAATGTTGGGATATTGACCTTTTCGTTCTAAGTAGAAAAAGGTAGGTGGTCAGACGCAGCGCGTCGCGCCATGGTCACAGTCGTCGACGCACCAATTAGTAAATCGTTCGGCCTAAATGGCCGGCACGTTGCGCGCTATATGTTTCCCCTCCCGTGGTTCAAACGTCGAGCCAGACACGTCGATGTTCCTCGTGATCCTTCGGCGCGACTAGCACCGATGCACGTACGACAATGAGCATGTTTGAAACGTCACTCTCGTACGTGAGATAATAAGAGAAGAGACGAGCGTGAAGAAAAAGCAGACGGGGTGGAAAGTTTCCTCGACCGCGTAGACTGGTTAATGAAAAAGGGCCGAAAAAAATGACAATGAAGCCGAAGGGCAATGAATAGGGAAAAAGGGATGCGAGCAGTGGGAATAAAACAAACGAGAGAATCATAATGTCCCGGAAGTGGCGAAGAAAGAAGGAAATCAAGAGAATGAAAGGGGTGGAATATTTTTCCCCGAGGCCGGGAAATGACGGTCCCTAACCAAGGGCAAAAAGCCAACTGGAATAACGAGCAAATAAGGGCAAGGGACGGGGGAGCGGAAAAAAACATGGCGATTAGGGAGAAAGGGAGGAACATGAGAGCACTGTGCAGAGGGCGAAAAAATGCGGCGAGAAAATTTCTTCACGACCCGCGCCCATCAACCCTTAGGGCGAATCGTCACGATGAACGAGGGGGCATGGAAAGTAACCGGAAAATGAGACTTTTATGGTAATACTTGAGAAGAGAAGGATCATTTCATTGAGCATGAAGAAAAAATGGCGCCCGGAATATCCCTGATGAGCAGCCCTGGCCTCAAAAACAACCCCAAAAATAAAAATACTTGAGGGGTTACATACTGTTAAAATTTTCGAAAAATCGATTTTTTTATTTTTTTTCGTAATGTACATATATTTACGTACACACTCGGAAAATTTCTTGTCAATCCGGCGAATATTCTCGAAGTTACACGCACATTTGTAATGGCGTGTTAGAGCGTTCGAAAGTGCTTTTGAAACTTTAAGGGGTTAGACCCCTCTAGAGGCCGAAAAAATGGGCTTTTTGGGGATATTTTTTTTTCAGAAAAACTACAAAATAATTCGAGATTACAAAAAAGGGTGTTCATCATACATATCAGTGACTATATACGATAATTTTTTTGAAGCGATTATTTTCAAAATAGCGGCTGTGCAGCGTTTATCTCAAAACTGCATTTTTTAAGTTGGTCGGAAACATAACTCAGACAATTTCCAACCGATTCACTTGAAATGTTGAATATATCTTGAAAAATGCATTGTCTGTGGAAGTACGTAGGATTTTTTTAATATTGCATAGTTCATTTTTTATTAACAATTATCTGACGAAATGTTTCACTTTCCAAAAATTCGCCTAAAAAATCAACAAATTTTAACACAATCTTTTCAAGTTTATTTCTTGGTAATTAATCGAAGGTTTTTTTCTCACCGATCAATATTTTCCATTTTATAAACAATTTAATGCCTAAATTTTTGTCAAAAATCGTTTTTTTTTAGAAGCCTCCATTTTGTCAAAAAATATTATTTTGCTTATTCCTTTGTTTAATTACAAGATAATCCATTATATTGATGCATTGTCTATGGAAGTACGTAGGATTTTTTTTAATATTGCATAGTTCATTTGTTATTAACAATTATCTGACGAAATGTTTCACTTTCCAAAAATTCGCCTAAAAAATCAACAAATTTTAACACAATCTTTTCAAGTATATTTTTTAGTAATTAATCGAAGTTTTTTTTCTCACCGATCAATATTTTAAATTTAAAAAACAATTTAATGCCTAAATTTTTGTCAAAAATCGTTTTTTTTAGAAGCCGCCATTTTGTCAAAAAATATTATTTTGCTTATTCCTTCGTTCAATTACAAGATAATCCATTATATTAACGAAATATTTTTGGTTTTTTCGTTTTGGATGGTCCAGTCCAGAGATATCGTGCTCACCGCAAGACGCCTTTTCTTAGGGGTGCTCCCGGAGCTATAGCAGCTTTCAAAATAATTATTTTTACAAATAATTTTTTTTTCAAATACAGTTATGAATTATCATAATATGTGTACAAATGTTTACGTTAATAGATTTAAAGGTCTTCTGAAGAAAAATTCTTGAAAAAACGATCTTTTTGGATCTCCTGACTGTATATAACCCCTTAAGGCCGGAGCCTGAATTGGAAGGTAAAAAACGCGTTTTTTCGAGCATTTTTTCAGAAGGAAAAAAAAACGTCAGCCGGGTAAACATTAGGGTATCTTTTTATGTGTATTTAAAAAGTATTTTAAAAAATGTCAACATGAAACTCTAAATGACTGCCACTGCAGTTCCCAATCGGACCCAAAGATGCACCTCGTAATTCTTGAATGAACCAAATAAACCAATAAAATATTCAATTGTCATATATTTTTCTTCTGTGTGCATTAAGAAAAAGCTGAAAAAATCGTGCAATTATAACTTTTCTCAGGTTAGAAAAAAATATGTTTATAAAAAACACTTTAACGTGCTATAAAAATGATTTAAAAATACTTGTTCAACGATTTTTTAAATTTACTTAGAAGAGATTTTCATACTGAAGAAAATGAACTTTGGTTTGATTCAATAGGTCGTTCAGTTTTTTTGCTACCACGCCCGCCAATTTGGAAAAATCGTGAAAATGAAATATATTCTGCGATAGTTTGTTTGTCGATTTAAACAATTAAAAAAAACGATTTTTCGAACCTTCCAATTCAGGCTCCGGCCTTGACCCTCGACTAAGACACGTACAGCGAGTAAAAAAATACCATAGGGCTCGAATAGTACATTGCAAAATAAGAAAGTAAAAAAATAATAAATCAATTTTGAAAATACAAAGCAGGGCAAATAATTCGTAAAAAAAGGTAAACCAAGCAAAGGGCCGAAAGGTTCAGGGATTTAGGGAAAATACCTGACAGCCACGGGGTCGCAGATAATGGGCAAGGGTGAAAAGGACTCAGGGCACGTAACAAGTGCAAACAAATGGTCAATTAGAGCCTGAGGGCTCTAGCTCCGCTAGTGCTTTCGTCCCTCCTTGAATAATTCACAGAAGTACCCTTATGCTTTATTTCGCAGCCCTACCAGAGCGGTAAAAAAAATATTCGCAAAAAAAAACAAGAAAATGTTGTCGGTCATTTTTATTTCTCCATTGAAAACAATATAAAAAAAAAACAAGGAAATCTTTCCGTCTCCGGTTACTTTTGATTTATCTATTAAAAAAGAATCAATAATTCACTAGATTACAGAAGTACCCTTCTGTTTTTTTTTCGAAACTCTACCAGGGCGGTAAAACACATATCCGAAAAAAAGACAAGAAAAGCTTTTCGGTCACTTTTATTTCTCTATTAAAAAAAAAAAAAAAAAAAAAAACGTTCTCCCTTCGATTATTTTTATTTATCTATTTAAGAAAATCAATAATCATGTTATCACAGAATTATCCTTATGTTTTTTCGCAACCCTACTAGGCCGCTAAAATAATAAAAAAAAGTCGCCCTTCTCTATTAAAAAAAAAAAACAAGAAAAACTTTTCTCCTTGGGTTACTTTTTATTAACGGGTTATTTTATTTTATTAACGCAGTTAGAAATTTCAAAAAATCGATTTTTTTTTAATTGCGTTTTCGGAATGTACAAATATGTGAGTATATTCCCTGAAAATTTCAAATTGACCCAGCGAATATTCTCGGAAGTACACACATATTCGTAAGGACGCTCGGCTTTTTTCTCAAAACGGTATTTTCAGAGTCGGTGAGCACGATTTCTCAAAACCGGCTCGACCGATCGGTCTGCAATTTTAACACAACCTTGTCAGATATATTCTTCGGGTATTGATCGAAGGAATAAGATTTCCGACAATTATTTCTATTTTTTTCAACGATTTAACGAAAAAAAATTGATCGAAAATCGAAATTGTTTCTTTCCGGAGCCACCATTTTGTCAAAAATCAAAATTTCGACTATTCCTTCGATCAATACCTGGATTCATCCATCCCCTAAAAGAGTCTTTTCGGTTTTTTTATTTTAGATAATCCAAACCGGAGATACTTTGCTCACCGCCGGACACTTTTTTTTCGGGAACCTCCAGAAGACTTCCCACAGGAGCAATGTTAATGAATATTTTTGCAAATAAAAAATTCCAATCTGAAGCTAAAAAATGCCACTACACTGCCTCATAATTTTCGTTTTGCCCAAATGAAATCCTTTTCCAGAAAAAATTCGTGAAAAAACGACTTTTTTGTCCTTGAAACTTCGTATAACGCCTTAATCTATTGAAAAAAATCCTTCGAGCCATCAAACAACATCCTTCAATTAATAATACCCCGGTAAGTACACGCTCAGTTTTTCGAATCGAGCCACGGGATCAACGACATCCACACCCACGTACACACGAATTTCCATCCACTTTCCGATGACTGTTTACGTTACTACAATTCGAATTCCTCATTTTTTCGTCTCCGTAGAAAGCGGCTGCGATTTTTTCGGAATTTTTGCCGAATTGGAGGACCCTTCCTCGATCTATTTTGCGTGTTCTACCATTGATATATATATTTTTTCATACCCTTTCAAAATAACATCGAAAATATGAAAATGACGAAAAAAAATATTGTCATTGCAAAATCTTTTTTAATTTTCCAACAATTGGGAGAAAAAGTTATTTACTGTGTGATTTAAGAGGTTTAGCGTGAGTGTTATTCTTTCTCGAGCATAAAAGAATTCGGAGTCTTACCGGCCACTGCGGAATTACCGGCGGCACCAGTACAGCGCTGTTTGGATTGTCGTCATCTCGGATAGTCGCCTGTGTATCTGTACGTTTATATACACACACATATAAATATATATATAAATATATAAATATATATATATATATATATATATATATATATACATATATACATATATATACATATATACGCATAACTCACACATATATATATAAATATATTTCAACATTATGAAATAATACGCGTGAAAAAATATTCCCATGTATCGAAGTGTAGTAATTATATTGTGACAAAATGTATCGTAACTTGATCTAAGTATGCACACTCATATGAATATACAAGGAAAACCACAATATATTTTATGATAATAAAATGACTGCGCATCAATATATATGAATATTCCTTTCACGCGTCTTATTTTATTATTGTGAAATATGTAAACAATTGTGTAAATCTAATGATAAATTTTGAAAATTCAAACACGATTTATTTCTTATACGTATTTTTGATTATATATATAAATCTATATATATATATATATATATATATATATATATATATATATATATATATATATATATATATATATATATATATTTATATGCATAACCCACACATATATAAATACATTTGACAATAATGCAATAATACGCGTGGAAAATATTCGCATGTATTGATGCCTAGTAATTACATCGTAATTTCATACAAATATACGCACGCATATAAATATACATGGACAAGCACAATATATTTTATAATGATAAATTTACGACGCATGGATATGCCAATATTTTTTTTACGCGAATTATTATATTATTGTGAAATATGTAAACAATCGTGCAAATCTAATAATGCATGTAAAAATCCAAGCACATGATTTTATTTTCATACGTATTATTTTATTATGAATATATATATATATATATATATATATATATATATATATATATGTATTCATAATGAAATATATGTATATCTCCCGGTTGTCGAGATCGCGAGTATGCCGCGGAAGGCCGCGATTGCGGTAACTCACACTTTATACTTTCCCGCACCAAGGCGCTATCAGTAAAACGAAGAAAAAAAAATAAAACGGAGTACACAGATGACTTAGAGTGTTTATATTTTTTCACGCTCTCAATCCCGACGAAAAATGACTTTTTTTCTCTACTTATTTTTGTTTCTCTCTCTCTCTCTCTCTCTCTCTCTCTCTCTCTCTCTCTCTCTCTCTCTCGGGCCAACTTTTTTTTTCGTACGTGTAAATCGCGTGTGTTTGGTGGCGAACGTCGGGGCAGAGTCGACCTCGTCGCCGACGTCGCGTATAAATCGCGTAGGAAACTTGCTCCTCACCTTGTTTCACTCGGACACCGGGGAATCTCAACCGCGATTTACCAGTCGATTACGGAGCAATTGAAGATTGGAAAGAAATTGCGATAATTTTGGCGAACACACTCCGTGGGATTTTACGTTTCGACCAGGACGATCCGGCGAGAGAGAAAGAGAGGGAATTGGATTGTATATATATGTATATATGTATGTATATATATACATATATATATATACATATATATATAAATATATATATATATATATGTGAGTATATAAATGTGTGTGTGTGTTTTGTATACAAAATGTTTAGCGAGTGGCCGACTCGCGATACTGAACAGTAGATGGCTCGGGAAAACGGTGAGAGCCTCGCGACTTACTCGCGACGGACGGGCGAGCCAGCTGCCAGGTGCCTGGCTCGATACTGGCAAGATCTCCTTCGCGCATGTCCCTAACATCCGACTGGCCCCCTCCCGCTGGCGCGCGCGCTCGCTCTCTCTCCCGCGGGCGCGCCGCAGCGCCCTCACTCCGTCTCGTTCTACCGAATAATCAACCCCCCCTCTACTTTCCGCGCTCCTCACGACCCGCCGCCTGACACCGACAAAATATTCACGAGCGTCAGCGGCGCCGATGCGCAGCACCCGTTTTCGCATCAATTTGGCATTTCTCGCGGCTTGGCTCTCGACCGTCGGTTCGGAAGAAATCAGATGGGAAACTTCTATACCGACTGCTGAAAAAGTAGACAACTGGGTTTCCTACTGATGGTAAGGAAAACTCAGACGACGGGAACCTTCTATACCGACTGCAGAAAACGCTGAGAAGAATTTTACCGTTGGTAAGGAAGGTTTCGGTCGAGGGAAACTTCTGTGCCGACTGTTGATGTGGGCAGCGCTTACGGTCGGTACACAGGGGGGGGGGGTCCTGCTTTATCTACCGTCGGTACGGTCGAGTTTCCGACTTACCGATCGAAGGTACGGAGGAAAACTACTTTGTCGTACCGCGGCAAGGACGAATGAAAGCGCCAAGGGTTTTTGGGGAAGAATCCTCAGGGGCAGGAGATTCAAGAGGCTCGGGCGTGTGGTCAGACAATGTTTTCGAGTTTCATTCCGCTTACTTATTTTTTCCTTAAGAAATTCAGATTATTCGGATGAAATGCAGCTCGTTATAATCGAGCAATAATTCAATAAGAGCTGAAAAAATATTGGCAATTATTTTAGGGCTGTCTGACCACTCCTGGTCTATTTCTACTGCGAGACTTCGTTTGTTGCTCTCTCTCGCCCTGGTCCACGGCGTGACCCGTATCGGCGCACTCTTCTCGACTATAAATTTCGGGACTAAAGTCCCGTAGCTTCGTTACAGCGAACTTTAATTTCCCTGGGCATTTCTCAGCGGAGCCTAAAAGTTTCTCGCTCGAGATGTTACGAATAACAAAAGCCACGGGCGGGGTCGGGGAAGGTCTCGAGCTTTGCAAGCTTTGCGACTAATGGCCGGAGCAGCTCTCTCTCTCTCTCTCTCTCCTAGGTACACTTGTTTCTCTCCAAAGATACATTTACTCGAACGAAAGTTCCGAGATGAGAGAGTGCATAGGCAAAGTACAAACAACGAAAAAAAAAAACAAAAACAAAAAAAAAACAACAACTAGAAACAATGAAGTACAAGAAACACTAGGTACGAGCAGAGTCGTATTGTTAAAATCCCGGACGCGAGGTATTTAATGCTGCGAGTGGTGTCGCCGCAGTTACCAAGTGAAATATGCTTCTTAAGGGTTGAGGGAGAAAAAAAGCATTCCTCCTGCCCACGTTTGCCCGAGAGATGCTTCAAAAAATAATAATAATAATAATAAAAAACGAAAAAAAAGCTCGTCTTCTCTGGGTTCTTCGTACGCTCTCTCCTGTCGTCGTTATCTCGTGCAACCTCGTATTTTCTTCTTCCGCATCATGAGCGAATCCTTGCGGACTTGCAATCTTCCAAGTCTCTGCGATCCAAGCACTTTTCTCTCCCTCTTTCCCTCTCGGTCTCTTCGACCTGTCCGGAAAAATGCCCGAGCTCTTTGCCAGAAGCGTCACGAACGAGGGGTCGAACCTCAAGGGGCTTTCGAAGCGTTGAGATTTTGATATCAGCCCGGTATATAATACACCCCGAAGAGTCAGTTCACCTAGGTGCGTGATAAAAAGCTCATTTTTTCTTCTTAACTTACCAAACTCGCCTCGTCCATGACGATCCTATTTCCCAGCTTAAAAACTCTCATTCTCGATATTCACACTCGAGAACCCAAACAAACCCGAATAAACCCAATATATATCTGCAACCCCTACCCCCTCCTACCCCGCCCCTATTTTACGTAGTCATCCCTCGGTCTCGTTAGTTTGGCCCTCGGAAGTTTCACCAAAAAGCTCGGGAGAAGTTCATGACGTGGAAAAAAATTATATCGAGAAATATATATACATTTAGATATTAGACTGGACCGAGGTTTTTTTTTTTCAAGTGAAATTTTTGTTGACAATGTTGTTGAGAATGACGAAAAATGAGTGCTGACCAAATTTTAGCGCTTTATATCGATATTTAGAGGTCACTCATCGCGATTTACTGTTTCGCATTCATTTAACATGGCAAAAGTTTTGTTTGCCGCTTCTCAGCTTCATAACTCGCCTACGGCTAAACACGCGAAAATGCCCAAAACATTGTTTTATAGAAAATTTAATGCTCTACAAAAAAAGTCCTTAGACTTTGTACGATAAATTCACTCGTTCGAATTTTATTCAACGTCAAAGTTGAATCTATGATGAATTTCATGATTTTGTGAGATTTTTGGACTTTTACAACGAAATTATTGTTTTTTTTTCTGATTCATCTTCAATAGTATCGTATCCTTTTCAAATTATTCTCTAGATAGCTTCTAAATTCCCTAATAGATTTAAATTTATTGTTATTTAAAAGTACATTAGTACAATAATCTACTCTTAAACCAAATTCAATTCCCGTAGCATGATAAATAAATATCTAGGGAATAATTTAAAACGGATACAATACATTTCAAGATGAATAAAAAAAAACACCAACAAAAGAATCGATAATTTTGTCGAAAATTTCCAAAACTCTCGTAAAATCATGAAATTTATCATCAATTCAACTTCAATGTTGAATAAAATTTGAACGAGTGAATTTATCGTATGAAGGCTAAGGACCTTTTTTGTAGAGCATTCATTTTTCTATAAACAATATTCTTGGGCGTTTCCGTGAGTTTACCCGTAGGCGAGTCATAAAGCTCAGAAGCGGCAAACAAAACTTTTACCATGTTAAATCTATGGGGAATCGAAAATCGCGATGAGGGACCTTTAAATATTAATATAACGCTCTAAAATTTGGTCAGCACTTATTTTTTGTTATACCCAACAAAATTTACAACAAAAAATCATAAAAATAACATTTTTTTCAGACCAGTCTAATATATATATATTTGTATGTATGTATAAAAATAATGGTTTCAATTATGATAAAAATGTCAAATAAAAAGCTCGAAAATATAAATGGAGAAAAATAAAATAAAAAACACAAAAGAACAATTAATAAACATTGTAAAAATGAAATGTGTATATATGGATGAAAAATGTATTACATACATTATTATTTACGTTATTTACATCGTCGTATTCGATGCATGTATATAAATAATTTTCCTCTTAATAATAACACGATCAAATAAAATGCATAAAAATATATGCATCACAATCGAATGAAAAATATAATAAATATAAAATCGAAATATATACAAATGGATGGAAAAGCGTTATTTACATTTACATATACAATATATGCATGTTTTTGTAGTGCACGTTTTTACCCATATATACATGAATGGGTAAAATGCGTTAAAAAAATGAATATGCGTAAACATAAAAGAATGAAGAAGAAATGCAAGGAAAATTAAAATAAAAAATCTATATATGGATAAAGCATGCGTTCTTCACATTATTTTTTACGTTATTTACATTGACGTATACAACGTATACAAAGCAATAATTTTCTTATAAGAATTAAATAATTAAATAAAATACATAAAAAATATGCGTTAAAATAATTTGAAAAATGTAATAAAAATGGAAATAAAAAAATGCATATGAACAAAAAAGTGTTAATTACATTTACATTTAGAATATATATATATATATATATATATATATATATATATATGTAATGAAGGGGAAGGTTTTTTTAACCCTTTCATTATCTAATTATTCCTCTCTCCCTCTCTCCCGCTCTCTCTTTGACCACCGTGTGGGAACACGTTCACGTGCGAAGGCGTAAAAGCGTAAACCCCGGGGTTTTGAATATGCATGCAAGAGAGCGAACGATTTTTTTTTCTCTCTTTTAACCCTTTTTTTTCGTCCCGTCCTCTCTTTCGTGTACAAGGTGTACGGGAATATAACCAGATGTGGTTCTTCCGTCCATGGTCTTGCTCGTACTGTCACATCACACGGTTAATCCGCACAGGTTCGGAGTCCCGCAAGACTCGGCCTGACTGTGTGACCCGCCCGTGCCGTTTCCTCCGCCCCCTGCCTTCATTTTCCTCTCTTCTCGCTCCGGCGGAATTAACTCGCTCGCAACCCCCCTGCACCCCTTTCGACCCGCCACGGCCGCCTCGGGCCGCGTCGTTCATCCCTTTGATGTTGGACGAGAAAGGATCACCCCGTGCAACCCTTTCACCCTCCACCATCAAGGTGGAAATTCCGCTGGTCGTTCCCAGCTACCCGTATTTTTCGGGTGTACCTCGGGGGAAAAAAAATTCGACGAATTTGCGCGGCTTGTTTTGCATGTCGAGGGCGGGAGTGGATGCCAGAGGGGGTCGAAATATTTGTCCGTGAACTGCAGGAGGACCTGTCATCCTTGCTTAACCCAAAGACCGCGCGTCGCGACCTTCGGACTCCGAGAAAAGTCGTGGCTCCTGATAGGGGCGGTTTTTTTTCATCCCCTCAACAAATGTTCACCCTCTCGAATTGCTTTAGCCGATCTTGACCCCTCCCTGTCTGAGGACCAACACGAGGGTCCACAAGTCGTTACAAATCCATCGGAAACAAATTTTCTTATAAGTTTGTTATTGGAATTTTTTTGAAATTTCTCAGACTTTTTAACGATTTTTAAAATAAATTTTCCGAATTTTTTAGAATTTGTAGAATTTTTAGATTTTAAGTGAAATTTTTAGAGTTTTTAGAATTTCTAAATTCTTTACGATTTTAAAAATAAATTTTCCGAATTTTTTTGAATTTCTAGAATTTTTAGATTTTAAGTGAAATTTTTAGAGTTTTTAGAATTTCTAAATTCTTTACGGTTTTTTAAAGATTTTTTTAGAATTTCTAGAATTTTTAGATTTTAAGAAAAAAATTTAGTTTTTAGGATTTCTAAATTCTTTGCGATTTTCTAGAATTTTTAGAATTTCTAGAATTTTAGATTTTTTAGAATTTCTAGAACTTTAGAATTTTTAGATTTTTTAGAATTTTTAGAATTTTTAGAAACTCTTAAATATCCTCAGAAATTTTAAAGCAATTTAGAATTAGAAAAGGCTTTTACTAATTCTCGTAATACGTGCCGTCTGTCGAATTGTATTTGACGCTTTTGTACCCGAGCCCAGGAGGGAATAGGACGGGGACAAAGATGATGATGATGATGACGGTGATAATTGTTCATTCGCTTGAGGCACACGGGCCATCCTCAATGCCTCATTCCACCCTTACGCAATTGTCAACGCGCCCTCGATATTATCTTCGCGAGTAAGCACGTTACTACCCTGCGAGACAAACGATGCAATTTACGAATTGGCACGAGCTTGCGAAACGGAGCGACAGCAGTCGTACGTATAAGCGTCATCGTGTAGTTGAGGTACAGTTGACGAGCAAGTAAACGGATTAACATATATGCGTATATATACAGGGTGACAATTGTGAGAGGGCCGTGTGTTCTTTTTAAGGGTCCGGCACCGACATTCCGCGAGGAATAAAAATATGATACTTAAGGTGTTATGCCTAGGTGTACAATTTTAAAAATAACATTTTTCAAAACCAATATATTTTGACGGCATATCATCTTGTAAATGGTTCTTGAAAATTTTGAGGTTATTGGGTCAAAAAATTTAGAATACATTTTCTAGATCCGAAAATATAGTATATGATCGAAGGAATTTTTCTTCCGATCTATACTTATGATTTTATGCACGAGAATTGCCATTTTTTTTGCAACAATCAAAACTCTTAATGTGAACGCGTGTCATTTTTTATTCTTTGATATTTCGAAGATTTCTTCGATTAATCATAGGATAAACTAATATACTAACCAAATCTGTATTTTTTTATATAAGATAACCTGGTTCAGATGGACACTACCCTTCTGAATATTCAATTTTTTCAATTCAATATTTTTTCACATTCATTATTTTCACACAATTTAATACATGAATTCAATATTTTTAATATTTTACACAACAACATTATAAAGTGTTCTTCAGATGATACTCACTCAAACGCCTATTTTTTGTAGAGTTTTTTTTATCAAGATCAGCTGAAAAAAAATTCCAAAAGTTCGCTGTTTTTTACTATTAAAACTAGGCATAACTAGGCATCAAAAAATGGGTTACACTTAGCTCGGGGCCGAAAAAGAGCAATTTTGGTGATTTTTTTTCTGGAAAAACGTATGCAGCTTTTCAATTTGTCAATTAAAAAAAAATAGTGTGGTTTCAGGTATCGTTTACAATTTTTTGTATTGGACAATATTTATAAACGTGGTAGATAAAATGATTTGTGCAGAGCTGCTCGGAAACAAATAACCCGAAATACAAAAATCAAACGCATTGAGGTTTTGCATGGAATTATCTAGTGCTTGGATAAGGGATTTAATAAAATATCGATTTCTACGGAAATGGGCACAGTCCAAAATGAAAATATCGATTTTAGGTGAAAAAAACGGTCTATTATCATCGATATTATTTATTAGGGACATCGTGGTCACCGATTGTCAAAAGGTTACTGAGAAAAACGCTTTTAAAGTTCAACGATTTGCGAAACTTATCTATAAACGTCTACGGCTCTCTCAATTTTCAACGGGGCGAATTGAAATTAACAAAAAAATATTGATTGAATCCTATATTTTGAGAATCCGTTAAAAACCAAAAACCGATATTTTCAAAAATGTCAACTAGCTCCAACTCAATGGTTTTTCAAGTCCTCTTCGAAAAAAAAAAAATTTGGCGTATTTTTGTTCTAGCAAAAAATCAAAATTCCATTTTGAACTCAGCAGAATGAAGATAATTGAATTCCGAATACGAAATACTCCTGAGAAACTTTTTTTTGTTGAATTTAATTCCAGTCATCCAATTAAAAATGCATAATTGATCACTTTTGTTTCTCAATGACACGAAATAAGTATCACCAACAGTGTTTCGTGTATCCGAATTTAAATATCTTCATTCTGCTGTAGTAAAAATAAAATTTCGATTTTTATTGCCGAATATTCAATTTTTCTGGCAAATTCTACTCATCAAGAAAAAGCTCTTAATTTTTTTCAACGCGGACTCGAAAAACAAGTTAAAATCATATTTTTTTCGGTCGACAAATCTCCGTCAAGACCCTTAAAAAGCACACGGCCTCTTTACGATCGTCACCCTGTAAATAGCGAAATGTAGGCTCGCCAAGACCAGGCGTTGTTTTTGGCACCGAATTTATCCGGGCTTGCTCGTCCTCGTGAATCATTTTCATCGCTCCGAGAAATTAGGCTACCCTGCGAGATTGTCCTTTTCGCACGCTCAGCTCAACGCAAAATCAACGGTGCTCTCACGCGATTAATTCTCGTCGCGAAAAAACGTCACGTCAGCACAAATCCAAACAAATCCAAACAAAATTGAGTCCAGAATAAAATTCGAAGAAAATCATTCAATTGAAAAATTCGTCATGTGAGGGGACAGAATGTGACCAAAAACGGTCAAAATAAGTGGAACTTTAAAGGGGGGAGATCGAGGCGAGGAAAAAATTTGCTGATTTTCATGATTTTTTTTTTTCAAAAATGCTTTTTCACCATTTTTTGTTTATCTTTTAAAATCGTGGAGGTTGGCACGGTTTTCTAAACTGTATTTTCAAAACTGGCGTGACGTGGAGCTCAAAAACTACTCGACCGATTCTGATGGAATTTGGCATAAATGGTTCTTACCTTATTGTCAAAAACGTGAACCTAAATGTTTCACCTAAAGAAAATCAAAAAGTAACAATTTTTTATTTCAAAATGTAGCCATTTTTTTTCGAAAAATTCAATCTTTTTGCTTCAAAGCGTATCATTTCATCGATTTTCAACATTTCTCACTTTTTCTTGGTTCATATTCTGCGTATGAGTGTTAATTGAAGAAAAATCTTCATTGGATTTTTTTCAGCTCAATCCCGCCGAAGCTACGTGTCACGCCGTCCAACAACATCTGCCGCAACCCCTTCAGAAGACCGTGCCATATCACCGCCATTTTTAGCGATTAAAAAAAAAATAAAAAATACCATGTAACAGCCAAAAGTAGTCATAAAACATACCCCAAATCTAAAAAATCGCAAATAAATCTTTCCAAAAAAAAAAAAATCATGAAAATCAGCACAACTTTTTCCTCGTCTTTTTACCTCCTCTCTTAATTCCGTCCGCTTGCTCTCGACGCTATCTCGGGTTCGGCCTCCCTTATTTCCATGTCGTCAGTTTCAAGACGCGAATTCACCGTATCGTACCATTAATGTTCACGAGTGGAGCCACTATACGTGTATAAAAGCATTCTGAGACGTGTCTATCGCAGCTTCCGCCGGAGGAGAATAGGGCATCAAAGGGCATCGATATAGAAGGGAACAAACGGAGGGTAAAGGAGAGAAACGATGCATCGGAATCGCGCGGATATCCAATGGAAATGACAAACAGAGAATAAAAAAAGAGAGGGAGAGAGAGAGAGCGAGAGAGAGAGAGAGAGAGAGAGAGAGAGAGAGAGAGAGAGAGAATGAAAGGACATTGAAAAAAAGATGCAGGTATCTCACAAATGCAGAATCTTTTTGATACACATACATATGTATACCGGAGCGACAAGGATTTCTTCGCCATTCCCTAGCGAGCTTTACATGCTGGATCGGCGCGCCTCCAGACTTCCTTCGAGCGACGTACGACGACAAGGAGAGACGAGAGCGCAAGATGCCTCCACAACCTCCTGGCGCATTCAATATCACGACTCTTTCTCAGCTGTTTGCATATTATTTCAATTCCCATCTTTTCATGTACGCCGACCTGCCCGTAACATCCAACGTCTTGTCGTTGAAACGTGGTCGAGAGAGGGGGGGGGGGGGGGGGAATTCATCTTTTCGCCCTTTATTCATTCCCACATACCGAGATATTCCCTTTGGCCGCAAAAGCATCGAATAAAATTTGTCAAATGTTCCGTCGCGGTGCTCCAAAAAAGAATTCTGTTTCTAGCTCGCGGAGCGCGACATTTTTGGCCTTCGACAATGCGGAGGGCTAAAGATTGTTGAATGTAACATGGAAATTTGACGATCTTTTCAACTCGACTTTTTAAGGGAGGACACCACTGGGACGACCCGAAAAGTGTTTTTTGGTCTACTGGATTATTCATTTGGGATTTGGAACAAAGGGTATATTGTTAAGCGTTGCAGTTATTTCGTGTACATTTTTATGAAAAAAAAAATTAATTAACAATGTTATTGAGGTAAAATAGAGCCTCTGTGTAAAAAATGTGGTCCAATGGGCGATGACTTGACAATGGTTGATCTGAAAAATAAAAAACATTTATAATCTATATACATGTAGTTCTCGTTGTACGTAGCCGTTTTTTTAATCGAAAAAAAAACAAATTTCACAAAATGGCGGGTTTTCGAAAAAAAGTGTAATTATGGGAAAGTTTTTACTTATATTCGGGGACTTGAATAATACTGAATAAAAAAAGGTCACGTAGATCGATGGTTACTGCACTTGCGAAAACTTTTGATTTTTCAAAATAGAAAATCGGACAATTATAGCTAGAGTTATGATTCCGAATAGGTCGAAACGATTCGTTTCGAGAAAACCGCGATCGAAAGTTTCAGTATACGAAAATCGGTGCGGTGCCTACTTTCACTGAATCTTCTGTAACTTCGCCAATTTTCAATATTTTAAATTGATTTTTTTTCACACATTCTTGAGTATGTATACTTTGAGAAAATGCAAAAAAAATAATCGATTTTTTTAATCCGTCGCAGTGGTGCCCTTAACCCAAACAAAATTATCAACCGAAAAAAAAACCCAGCAAAACTTTTAACTCAAATAAACGCAAAGTAAATTGAAAAATGGAATCTTTTATAAAATTCAAAATTAATTTATTAATCGACTTAAAAAAAATTACTAATTAAAAAAATATAATTAATTGACTAATTTAAGTAAAATTAAAGCAATTAGCTAATTTAAATAAAATTGATTTCATTCATTAATGAAATTAAAAAATGTTTTCGTTAAGGAACAAAACGAACCCCAACAAAGCTTCAACCCCAACAAAGCTACCAAAATGTTTAATTAAAATTTTCAAACGTGTTCAAAGTCGATCGCTCATTGTTGTCAAAATGACTGCACAGTCCTTTCAGCGGACCACGGTCCGAATATATTCCCGAATATATTATAGAATTTAAAATTAATTTATTAATCGACTTAAAAAAATGAACTAATTAAAAAAAATGTAATTAAATAATTAATTTAAGTGAAATGAAAGTAATTAGCCAAATTAAGTAAAATCGAATGCTTTCATTAATGAAATTAAAAAATGTATTTCGTTAATAAACAAAACGAACCCCAACAAAGCTTCAGCCCAAACAAAGCTACCAAAATGTTTAATTAAAATTTTCAAACGTGTTCAAAGTCGATCGCTCATTGTTGTCAAAATGACTGCACAGTCCTTTCAGCGGACCACGGTCCGAATATATTCCCGAATATATTATAAAATTCAAAATTAATTCATTAATCAACTTAAAAGAAATCGACTAATTTAAAAAAATGTAATTAATTAATTAATTTAAGTAAAATTAAAGTAATTAGCTAAATTAAGTAAAATCGAATGCTTTCATTAATGAAATTAAAAAATGTATTTCGTTAATAAACAAAACGAACCCCAACAAAGCTTCAGCCCAAACAAAGCTACCAAAATGTTTAATTTAAATTTTCAAACGTGTTCAAAGTCGCTCGGTCATTGTTGTCAAAATGACTGCACAGTCCTTTCAGCGGACCACGGTCCGAATATATTCCCGAATATATTATAAAATTCAAAATACATTTATTAATCAACTTAAAAAAATGAACTAATTAAAAAAATGTAATTAATTAATTAATTTAAGTAAAATTGAAGTAATTAGCGAAATTAAGTAAAATCGAATGCTTTCATTAATGAAATTAAAAAATGTATTTCGTTAATAAACAAAACAAGCCCCAACAAAGCTTCAGCCCAAACAAAGCTACCAAAATGTTTAATTAAAATTTTCAAACGTGTTCAAAGTCGCTCGCTCATTGTTGTCAAAATGACTGCACATTCCTTTCAGCGGACCACGGTCCGAATATATTCCCGAATATATTATAAAATTCAAAATACATTTATTAATCAACTTAAAAAAATGAACTAATTAAAAAATGTAAGTAATTAATTAATTTAAGTAGAATTAAAGCAATTAGCTAATTTAAGTCAAATTGAATGCTTTCATTAATGAGATTAAAAAATGTATTTCGTTAATAAACAAAACAAGCCCCAACAAAGCTTCAGCCCAAACAAAGCTACCAAAATGTTTAATTAAAATGTTCAAACGTGTTCAAAGTCGCTCGCTCATTGTTGTCAAAATGACTGCACATTCCTTTCAGCGGACCACGGTCCGAATATATTCCCGGGCATCGGAGGAGAGTGTAAAATTTGGCAAATCGCATGGTGACAGGGAAAACGGAAGCACAGAGGGATTCGAATCGAATCGTAAAAATATTCAAAAGCCACTGCATGTGTGCGCGGATGAAAACGGTCGAATGGCTCTCATCGGGAAATTGAACGAAATGAGCGAGGGTCACGTCGAGCTTATTTTGCGCCTCGTATATATTTATCCATGGCTAAAAGTGACTTTGAGGACATTCGACGCTGACCCTCCTCACACCAGCCAATTGTCCCCATACTCAACGTCCGGCAAATCCCAACGTCCTCAAAATCACCGTTTGATAAATTCAAGTATTGTCACACAGAGGTCGTTTCAACGACAGTTCCGCTCCAAATCAACCATGTGATTGGGAACATTTTCTAGGACTGTCCCCAAAACAGCCGGATGTGCTGGTAGTCAACGTTACGTGGATATGACGATTCTAAAAAAATTCGTCCCCATTGGGATATATATGAAACGACATTTGCGCGAGTGACTGGCTCCGATGAAAGGCGCGAATCTATACGATTCGTTTAGTTTATGCGGACATGCAAAAATATGTGTGCCTCCCCCCCCCCCCCCCCCCCTCCGCCGGCCTCGTCATTGTCACGCTAATGTCCCATTTTCACCGACTTTCACCTCTTTTGATTTTCCATATGAAAGGAAATAACGTAAAAGAATTTTCTCAACCCATTCCTATTTTTTTGCATTTTTTTATCGACTTTTATGAATTTTTATTTAAGGGGTGACATCTTTTTTAAGCATAAAAGAGGAAATTTTGTGGATTTTTTGGACGAAACTATAATGCCAATGAGAAAATCCTTTCAGCCGTTTGTTCATTATACATTGAGGTTAACGAGACATTTTTTTAAGGGGTTATATACCGTTAAAATTTTCGAAAATAATCGTTTTTTTTATATTTAATTTTCGTAATGTACTTGTAATCAAGTACACACAAAGAAAAAATTTTGTTTATCCGGCGAATATTCTCGAAGTTACATGCACATTTGTAATTACGTGTCAGAGCGTTCGAAAGTGCTTTTGAAACTTTAAACGCGTTTTTCTAAAAAATGTGTTTTTAAAGTCGGTGAGCAAGATTTCGCGGAAACGGCTGAACCGATCAGTCTCAAATTTTAACACAATATTTTCAAGTATATTTTTTAGTCGTTAATCGAAGGTTTTTTCTTACCGATAAATATTTTTTATTTTATAAACAATTGAAGGCCTACATTTTTGTCAAAAATCGATTTTTTTTTAAAAGTCGCCATTTTGTCAAAAGGTATTATTTTGCTTATTTCTTCGATCAATTACAAGATAGTCCATTATATCAACGAAATATTTTTGATTTTTTCATTTTAGATGAACCAGTCCAGAAATATCGTGCCCACCACAAGACGCGTTTTTTAGAGGCCATAGCAGCTTTCAAAATAATTATTTTTACAAATGAAAAATGTTAAAATACAGTTAAAAGTTACCATAATATCGGTACAAATTTTTACGTTTATAGATTTAAAGGTCTTCTCAAGAAAAATTCTTGAAAAATCGATATTTTTGGGCCTCCCACTGTACATAACCCCTCAATCAAAATGATACTTCGGATCAAGACCATTTTTTTATGTACCAATCGGCACGCTGTAGAAGTGATGAACATCGGCATCTGGAAGGACATACATTATTTTTTATTATTGGCAGGAGTTTTGTCACAGATATTTAAAGAAATACATTTTTGCGAATTTGGCATTAGTTTAAAAAAAAAATGAATTTTCACCGAAAAAATCGATCGTAATCTGTTAAAAATTGTTTGAGCTCTACTGTGTGCCAATTTCGAAAACAAGATTTCGAGAAAAACGCGATTGAAAATTGAAAATTATTTATCTTACAAAATTAGTTTTACTTCCCTTTTTGTTCATATACACTTTATCACTCAATTTTTTAAATCATAACACCATCACAAATAAACAGAAAACTGTTTGCCAATTTTTCGAAATTCAGCTTTTACAAGTGATTAAAAAAATGTTCATGAATGTTATTCTTGAGATGTTTTTATGTCATTTAAGACAATAAAAAATGAAAAAAATTGCAAACAGATATTATCCCTTAACGGGTTATGCCTAATCGTAACAGCACAAAACCGCTCATTCTTGGAGTTTTGTTAAAAGAATATCGTGGCGATACTTTTTTTGTACAAAAATTAGGTATTTGAGAAAGTATCATCTAAATAACACTGCAATTTTATTGTGTCAAAATATTTAGTAATAATCGATTTAGAACAGACGTTCGGGAAGCATCTCTCGAAAACATCTTTTGCGGTGAGCAATGCTGAAGGAATTAAGAAAACTATCGAATTAAAAAAATTACGCGTGTTCAACAGTTTTGATTTTTCCGAAAAAAAATGGGCATTTTTCGTTCATCGAATCGAAAGTATACATCGGAAAAAATCCTTCGATAAAATACTATACAGGGTGTCCTGTTATAAAAGGATAATCCTGCGACTGTCGATAGGTCAGATTATGTCCTAATATATGTTGAAAATTCATTTTAGTAAAAGTTCCACGGGTTTCAAGATAAAAATCATCTGCTTTTGGTTTTTCGCATGTCATTTCTACAAATGATAACTCTTTTTGACCCCTTTTTTTTAAATACGGGATCTTTGAAGTTTTTATTCAAAAATAAATAACATCATAATTATTCAAAAATATATAATATCAAAATTATTAAAAATTAAATAATATCATAATTATTCAAAAATATAGTTATTCAAAATTTATCAAAAATAAATAATATCATAAAACCTGAAAAATTTTCAGAAAGATCGATGTAGTATTTTTCGAAATATTTTGCTCACCGACTTTGAAAACGTGCTTTCGAGAAAAAAGCGTTTAAAGTTTCGAGCGAGGTTCCAAGCGTTCCTACGGTCGTCGACATGACAGCTTCAAAATCTGTCAATTTTGATCCGATCGCCTTGACATTTTTCGAGAACGCATATAATATGATATACCGTCAAAATATATTGGTTTTGAAAAAGTGATTTTTCGACTTTTACAACCGGGCATAACCCCTTAATGGTGCTGTAATCTCCCGGGGGTGCAGGCGAATTTCGACAATATTCGAGGGTTTGATAATCCAGCGAGAATCGACGAAAAAAAACGGCGCTTTCGACGTCAATTTGTAGCACACGTTTATTTTGTATTCTTTTTTTTCCAACCGGTTGTACCTGGATTAACGATTTTTTTCGAACGTAATCTCCCTCTAAACTCTACAGGCGAACTTTCGCTTTTTGATCCCCCGCCCCGAGCTGGCGATTCGCATATTCCGATATCCCCCAATTTTTTATCCGCCGTTGCGACCATTTTTTTTTCTCCTTTTTTCAAAGATCGTTAAAGTTATAGTTCCGAAGTCTCGTTAACGGCGCAGCAACGCACGATACGTAAAAGGATTGAACGTGACTTTTTTTTTATTTTCGCATCAACGAGAATCGGATATTTAACGATCGCTCGGATATAAATCTCTCTGTCTCTCGCTTTTGAACGAAAGAAAAGTTTCGAGCTCGAGAACGCTAAGCTATTAGGACAATTAAAAGGAGATTTTCGAAACAGAGGGCGAATTTCCCCGAAGAAGAAATCTTGTAACGTTCAACGATAAAGCCTCGATGTTCCCCTTTTTAACTTTAATTTACTTTTAAAGCCCGACCGGATCGAACGATAAGCCATGTCCATTATTTTGAAAAAAAAGGCTTAATCGCGTGCTACTTTTCTTAAGTGGCAATATCACATTTATGGAAATTGCATTTTAATGGCGATGGGAAAACTTACTGTGAGGGGAACAAAATTTAATTGCAATGAATTTGCGATAAGAGACATTTTAGATCGATGGAAATATCCAAAAACGGTTTATTTTTAATGGCGTCTCGATTTTTTATGCTGACAATATAAAATCTCTCTCTCTCTCTCTCTCTCTCTCTCTCTCTCTCTCTCTCTCTCTCTCTCTCTCTCTCTCCCTTGCGATTATTTCAGTATTGATCGTCCCATTCTTAGACGGCGAACAATTAGAAAAAGAGGAATTGAAAAAAAAAAGAAAAAAAAATCCGGCAGACAAAGAAGTCGAGTTCAGTGATCGAGTTAACGCGACTGCAACCACTTCTCCTTCTTCGACAAAACTCATTAGGCGTGAAAGTGTCCGGATTCTACCGAGACCGGATTTTTCCAGTTCGCCGCTGCACTTGCCACGATGTTTCTTTTCCTCGCCGATCTTCGCCAAGAAAGATCGCGATCTTGACCTTTCCCACATTCCTCTCTAGCGTTGGAAAAATAATGGACAACGAGATATAGTAATTGAAAAAAGTACGTCGAAAAAAAAACGATTTTTAAGAAAAACTTGCGTTTAATAACTAGTAATTATATTAATTATCTAATAAACATTAACAAATATTGATAACATGCATAAACGTTAATGAATATTAATGAACATTGATGAAAAATAGTAAACATTCATGAATTCATAAATTAATAAACAAACTCTCGTGGTAATAAATTAAATAATAAGCCCCTTTAATAACGAAGCCGGTGAATTATTTCGTAATTATTTTCGTTATTATTTACGTAACCCAAACAAACCCAAACTCTTATATTGGCTCGTATCGAAAAATCGGGTCCGAAAAATATATTTCACAACGCCGGGGCATGTATTTTTGAAAATGTCGAATTATCAAAAAAAAAAGGATGTAATTTTTGTAAAATGAAAAATATATCCGGAGTCATGATAATTATTATTCTCGTAAATTATGCGTAATGGTTGTTTTGAAAATAAAATTGTACGCCTCCTTTGATTGCGGAGCAGAGGAAGAAAAAGGGCTCGGACGCGCCAGCTGGCGAAGCCATCTTCTATATATGCGCACGGAATTCCTTGATATATTTCCGCTACGCATTCTCCCGGTAAAAAATGAGGACGTGACGAGAGAAATAGAGAAACGAGAGAATCACAACCCCCTACCTTCGCCTCTCCAGGAAAAAAAAAATAAACAATTTTCAGTATTCCCCAAAAATAACTACGTTATTTCCGATTTTTTACATTCAAACGAGGCAACGAAGCTTTCGAGGGGATGAAAAAAAAAAAAATCCCCGACGAAAAATCCGCCCGAGAATTGAATTGAAAATTCGTATACGAGAGATTTTCGCTTCGAGGTGACGGACAAGCTGCAGCGAGAGAGGATTATTTTTCTTGCGTACAAAATCCCGGACGGTGGGAGCCTTCCGGCGAAAAAAAAAGTTGACAGGGCTTTGAAGAAAATTCCCCTTGTGCATGGTACGCGTTCAAAGAAGATTATCTCCTTCCGTTTCATTCCGTAGCGGAATATCCAATCCACGGGCGATCATTCGAGCCTTCGATTCGTCCGTGGAAAAAAAAAAATTCCAAAAGCCGTCGAGCTTTCCGTATCGTTTTTTTCTCCGCCGCTCTCGAGGCGTCCGAGGAGCAAAAAAAAATGAGTGAGCAGCGGCGTCCTTTTTAATGATCGCTACTTCCCCCTAAGCCTTCGGACTCTCGCAGTCGAGATGAAACAAAGGAGAAAAGTTATGCCGGACAATAATTTCTCCGAGAGTGTTTCGCTCCCTTTCTTTCTCGCTCAATCAAAAGTTTCCTCGGCGAGGACTTTAAAGTGGATTTCTCACGAAATCTCTCCGCATAAGCTCGGATTAAGTTAAGGGCGGTGTCTGATCCGCGAAAGGTCCGCTCCGGACCGAGTGCCTCACGCGAGTCCCTTAAGGGGCTATACTAATGCGACACTTTCAAAAAATCGACTTTTTTGCCTTTTTCGACAGTTTACACTTTCAAGAATATCCCGTAAAAAAATCAAGGCCGTATCTCTAATCTTGCAAAAATCGATAGTGAAATCTTTAAACGCGTTTTTCTCGAAATGAGATTTTTCAAATTTGCTGACATTGTAACTCAAAGAGCAATTATCCGATTGACTTGAAATTTGAACTGAGTTCTCTTGAATATATTTACTCTACAATGACGTAGGATATTTTTGATTGGATGAAAATTGACGATTTTGCATTGAAAAAAATGACCATTTTATAGGCAAGAAAACAGACTTTTTTTCATAACTACGCCATTTTGTTAGATTTTGATATTTTTCGAAAATCCTACGTCATTGTACAGGAAATACCTTCCAGTTTCACGATATTTTTCCTTTTTCGGTTTCAGCTGCTCAATCGGCCGCAATCATGTCAGCAGTGGAGGAACTTTTTTTTTGGCGTCTTTGAAAGCAGCGCACAAGTCCCTTGGATCTCGATATTTTTCTGTGAAAAAATGATGTAATATAGGTCAAATATAGGCAAATATATTCTTAATTTTCCGAAACATTGAACTGATTACTTTTCTTTCAAAAAATTCCCAAATACCACCCAAATTTTCAGCGTTCACACTGGTACAGCCCCTTAAACCTTCCGCCCACCTACCGACACGCAAAGTTCTCCGGTTGTGGATTTCGCCCTGGGAATTTCGAACTTTCGAGTCGTGTTTGTCCGTCGGAGGGGTGGGTGAGCCACCCTCTATTAGAGGGCGGCGCCCTTAGCCCTGGGGGTGGGGGTGAGAAAAACGTGCGTTGACCGGAGGTGGGCCAACAAGAACGTGACCTTGGCAAGTTGTCCCAATGTTTGTATTTTACGATGTGCTTTGTCGCGTTAATTCCCGATGATCCAAAAGGGCCAAGGGCAAAAACGTGTTAACACCTTCGCTCTTGAGTCTCCGTGAAATTGTAAACAAACGGGCGGGTCGTGAGTCAGCAGCGTACAAAAGATGGATCGAAAGATGACGGTGAAATCAAGCGAAGAGCTCATTGGAGCCGAGATAGGACATCAGTCTCCAAGAGAACCGGCGTTCAACGAGCTGGCACGAGGGACAAAGAGCGCCCGGGGGGTGTCACGCTTTTACGGTGTTGTCCCTAGCAGGCTTGTACCGCCAAGCAACCTCGTCGGTAGTCGTACGACTTCATGGCTCGTACATTCTGTCACGGATGATCGGTCCTCTCTCGCCAGGTTTATGCTCTTCGTTATCATGTGTACGTACACACGGATACGTGGGTGACGCTGCTTCACGGTGTCTTCTCGTCCCTCTCGGAGAAACCCGAGTCTGTCCCGAAGCCGACGAGGATAGCAAGAGGTAGCCCGCCACCGATTCCTAAAACCTCCCCATATTTCATCGCGATAAGAGCCCCACCGGTGGTGCTCTCTCCTCCATACAACTAAAAGGCAAACATCAGAAGTTTACCTAGCGTAGCAAGCATCGCAAACCTCCTCGTACACACACACACCCACCCACAGACACCATCTTAGCAACCCCCGGCTGTGTCACCTCATTCCCTTCAGCCAGCTGCTTTCCCAAGCCAGCTTTACGGACCTCATCCAAGAGCCTCGCCGCGTAACGACTCGCGAACGTGATACACCGTTGGGATCTCTTCCTAAATTCTACCTGCGGACCTATTATTCCACGATGGACGACAACGACCGCCGAATGCCCTGGCTGCAACGGAAATTGCCTCGGAAGATACGGATCCGGTTGTACTTTTTGTTGAGTGGCTTGCTTTGGATCAGATTGAGGGCCCTCTGCCAACAGCAGCCACACGAAGAGGCTGCGAACTCTAATTTTGATTGCCTGGAGATTCCTGATGCCCAGTCGTGATCATTCTTCATGCGCCGGGGGTGCTGATGCGACTGGGTAATAACTCAATAGAGTCAAACCGGTATGGATCCGTATGGAGCTTCGTTGGAAGGATCTTGAATCTTGCTGGGGAGCAAGTTGAGAATGACAGTCGAGGCAAAAACATCTCTGCAAACAGTTGGTGGTTTAGGATGTTCCGTCGAAAAAATTGGTTGTGAGTTGACCAGAACTGGAGGTGAATCGAAAGATGGCTCCGTATTGAGGCAGCATCGTTGGAAGGATCTTCAATCTTGCTGAGGACCAGGTTGAGAATCACAGTCGAGGCAAAAACATGTCTGCAAACAGTTGGTGGTTTAGGATGTTCCGTCGAAAAAATTGGTTGTGGGTTGACCAGAACTGGAGGTGAATCGAAAGATGGTCCCGAATGGAGGCAGCATCGTTGGAAGGATCTTCAATCTTGCTGAGGGCCAGGTTGAGAATGACAGTCGAGGCAAAAGCATCTCTGCAAACAGTTGGTGATTTAAGATGTTCCGTCGAAAAAATTGGTTGAGGGTTGACCAGAACTGACGGTGAATCGAAAGATGGACTGGTTTGTGGTCAAGCAAGCGTCACCTCCACAGCCGAGTCTGGACATTCGTGTGGCGGGTCCGTAAACGAGTAGGGACGAGATGTGCACGGAACTGGGTCTATTTGCAAATTCGATCAACATCAATGTTCCACCAGGTTTTGTCTGGAAGGTGGATATTCGTGTCATGGTTGTCGCTTTTCCCCGGAGGTGATACGAGCGACGAGCAACGACGGAAGAGGACCGCTCGTGGCTATCCGGTTCTGCAGCCTGGAACTGGTCCAGCCGGTGGGCTATCGATGACACGGTGGGAAGGGGTCATTGAATCGTATGGATCTCGGAGCCGGGTGTGTCGCGGCCTCGCCTTGCTTTTTGCTCGCTTCGCTTCTACGGAGCCGCAAAAAAAAAGACGTTTTCCGACGCACTGGGAATGAATGACGAGAACTGCCGATCTGGAGGGAACAAACGGGTGGAAGAAATCGAGAGTATAGCGCCTATATAAACTTGCGTTGGTCGATTTATCGGACACAGAAAGTTTCCAAGTTGCCGGTGCAACCGTCCGGTGATAGAGGTCCGTTGAAGACATCGTGGATTTTGTTTTTTTTTCTCGCTAGATAGAGAACACAGTAGGCAGAACGGATGATGAGTCTGGTGAGTATCAGCAGACAAGACGTGTCGAAGCCACCTAACGTGTCTTCAAGCAGACCCAAACGAGCGTTCATTGACGGCAGATGATCCTGGTCGCGACGACCACCCTCGTCAGTGGCCTTCGAGAGACTGCGCCCGGCTTCGCCGTTGACTTCCGTAGCTTTGGGGGATCGAGAATTCATCAAGATTTGCCGTATCGCGAGCAGCCGAGATCTTTCCGCGAGGCGGGTACTCCGCCTGGACACCAAACCTATCGCACCGAGTCGTTTCGCGACTATCGTCCGCTGTTCGCCGGACGCGAGGAGACCCGAATCTTCCGCGATGATCCACGCGCCAGCCTCAAGAACGAAGCCAGGGGAGGATTCAAGGAAGAAATTCGGACGTTCAACGAGAACGAGGCTGGCCCTTTCAGGGACGAGGCACGGGCCTTCAAGGACGAGAATCGTGGCTACAACGATGAGCGCAGGACCTTCAGGGATGAGCGGATCTATCGAGAGGGATTGCTGCGCGACGGGCCTGGACATTTCTCGGAGAGACCCTTCACAGAGGAGCAGGGACCCTTCAGGGACGATGTGAGGACTTTCCGGGATGGACCTTACGAGCCCAGACCCTTCAGAGATGAGATCCGATCGTACGACGGACCCAGACACTTTCGCGATGACTTTAGACCGTTCAGAAACGATGTCAGATCCTTCAGAGACGAGCCATCCGAATTCAGGGAGGAAAGACCCTTCAGGCAGGATTCGTTACCGCTGAGAAACGAGCCTAGACCCTTTCGCGAAGAATCCAGGCCCTTCAAGGACGAGTTACTCGCCACGCAAGAGAGTCGAGGCTTAGCCGAGGCTCAGCATCGCTTCAACCAAGATCGTCAACCTCTCTCCTACGGTGGTCACTCCAATTACCTACATTACGGTGAGTTCCGCAATTACCAATTTTCCCCCCCATCATTGCCGACCTGTCCAGTCTCTAGTGGCGGTCTTTTCGAGCGCAGGCAATCACGGTTTGGGTTACGCCTCGATACCGTCATCCGTTTTGCCACTGGAGAACAATTCTCCGAGACTGTCGTCTGGAATGATGATAACGGATATGTCAACCGCCTCGACAAAATCACCCAACTATCTCAAGTCCAACACGCAGGAAACTACGTCCCCCAATGATGTCCAGTCGTCAATCACGAGCAGTCACATATCCGTCACTTTGGCACCTGACGTTGGCTCCACGCCCAGTCAATCGACATCGGGCAACGCGTTGACGCATACCCAACAGCGGGCCAACGAAAATGTGCGTCCGTAAGCTCGAGAGGGAAAAGAGCCGAATGGTGGTAGCTATGGGCATTAATTCTCCAAATTGCTTTTAGCTGGTTGATGGAGCATCGAGCAGTGGGAACCCCAACGCGGTTACCAGTTCAACTTCCGGTGATACGAGCGTTACACCCAAAGTGCTTTTCACCTCCGGTCCAGCAGCGACCTCGAGTGCATCGATGGGGATCAGAGTAGACACGGACAACAGTGTGCATCATGCCAATGGGCCTACATCCAATTCTCTTCAAGCCACCAAGTCCGTAATATTTACCTGGCTTTTCCCTCTACGTCGTTCTCTCTTTACCGATCGCTCGATACATCCAGTGGTAACTTTGCCACCTACCCCAAGTTCTGGAAAGGCGAACAAAGCCGACCATCCAAGATTCATGGAAAGCCCTGCTTTGCTCGAGTTAACTGCGGCGGCCGAGCCAATGACCGAAGCCCCGGAGGCACATTCCAAGATCAAGCGTCAAGGGTTTCCCGGCGGCGAAAAGCTACCAAGACAGTCTGGCATGTTTCGTTAAGAATTCAGAGTCTCGGGGGTCGGGAGGAAAGAGAGAAACTAGCAGAGGGATAAATGGACAGTGAGATGCTTTGACCCATTTGATTGCAGTGTGCCGTTTGATTTCCAGGCAAGCAATGAACGCAGTGGTGACATCGAGCTCCTATTTCCCAAGTGAAACGAGACCGGAAGTTCCAGAGGCCCTCGTGAACTACGTATTCAAGTACCGTGTACCCGAGGAGCCGAAGATTCGATACACCTTTAGGAGCTCACCCCAAGCGGAGACTACTTTCAACCAGATACAATCTCTGCCCCTCATACAGCATCATCAAACGCCCAAGTACACTGTTCTACCGGAATTGAAGATTTCCGGTCTCTCGGACATACGACCAACAGTCAACTACGTCTCGAGTCCTGCTGTCTCCAATGTACCATTTCCAGGCTCAAGCAACCCGGGCCTCGCCCTCAACGGCTACGCTGGTACGTTGATCAAGCTCATTCCAGCCATTGGCCACCAACCAAGTCTCTGACTAGTCTGCTCTTTTTTTCGACCCAGCCGAGAACGTACAGCCGGTCAACTTCGCCAGCAATTTGATCCAACTGGATCGCGAGACTCGGTATTCTCCGATCGACCATCAGCTGACGGCACTTCAGTCTAATCAGTATCAGCCATTGAGGCAGTTGGCATCGAACGAGTTTCTCCCTCAGCTCGGACACTACGGCAACCTGGGCCAACCACAGCAGACAAATAACGCAGCCTTCAACCAGGGTAAGTTGAAGACCCTCAAGATTCCACTTGGGTTGTCCAATCGGATGTCATTGCATCAACTGCTTTTAGGCCTGCAGCTACAACTCGGAGGCTTTGGTGGCATCGACTACAGCGCTATAACCGGCAGTGCAGATTCCTCTAGAGGAACATCAGTAAATTTAGGACCCTCAACCTTCTCTAAGGTGAGCTCCACTGCTTCTCCACCACACCCCTAGCAACATCAATTTGTCAACTCGGCCCAGCTCCACTTTTCGCCTTTATCAATTCTTCATACGGATTCGTAGGTTCCCTTTGGACAATCCCTCTGGCGATTGTAGGATATCCGGCCGAGAGAGAGAGAGATACAAAAAGCACAAGACTGGCTGAGGGAGCTTTTGATCATCCCCCTCGACTTTTACGGCCTCGAAACACGAATCGAATTTACATGAGGAACGAAACGAAAGTTCGTACTTCGAGCTCGGGATTAATATTGGAAGCTGGCCACGAATTTCCCGTGGGAATTCGACTCGAGAACTTTGGAGGGAAAAATCATGGGATTTTTCCAGCAACTATATTTGTTCTATTGGAAAATTACGAAGTTCCAGGCAAGCCGGATATATCCTGTTGAGGGAAATTCAAAAGGATCTTCATTGCCTGATAGCACTGACGTTCGCTTTTCTACCTTATGCAAGACCGTATGAAATTCCGGGAGCAAGCTCTCGAGAGCATGAATCGCAATCAAAAGGATCGCCGAGCATTGTGCACGGAGATAACCGTGGAGATGCCTAAAGGGGGAGGCTTGCGGAAGGGTGACTCACGATGGATCCTCCATAGAACCTCGCGACGAGATCTTAAAGCACTTTCCAGTCCTTCGCGACGATATGAATTCGCTTATCAGACATGGCGATCGTATTGAATTTCGTATCTTCGTACAGCACAACATTCAACACCCTTGGAGCACAACAATCGAAGCTCGAATGCTTTTCTTCTCCGAGAGGCTTCGAGGCATTTGCTCCTTCGACGATTCAACCCTCGCTCAGCGCACTGTCGTTCTGTCGCTTCACACGAATACTGCCATTCTCAAGCGCTCGGTCCCTAGGCAAGGACGCGGTTACCCACTCTTTCGCTTCGCAACTCTGCACCAACTTACAGACCGAAATTACGAGCGCGCAAATTAGTCGACGCAACAAGCTTGTTACCTACTTTGTTTCCTGATCGTCGACGGTGCCGGCTGTCATTCTCAACCTCGACACGTCCCCTGGAATCCTTTCATTGTCACAAATTGCATTCAAACTCAGTTGAGGCACTCTTCAATCTTGTTATTTAACTCTGAGCACTCGAGCCTCTTCGTGCAATCGTTGTTTGCGATGTATTTGTGTGTGTGTATATATATATATATATATATATATATATATATATATATATATATATATATATATATATATTATATATATATATGTTGATTTAGAATTTAAATATTGTTGTGTAGTGAATTAATAAAATTGAGGAAGAGAATGTGTTTTGTCCCTCTCGCTCTCTCGCACTCTCTAGGAAAAAAATTATTCAAATTCATAAACAAGTCAATATAAAAAATTAATGAAAATGATATATATGTATGTATATATATATATATATATATATATATATATATATATATATATATATATATATATATATATATATATATATATATATATATACATACATATATATATATATATATATACATATCTATATATATATATACATATGTTGATTTAGAATTTAAATATTGTAGTGTAGTGAATTAATAAAATTGAGGAAGAGAATGTGTTTTGTCTCTCTCGCTCTCTCGCACTCTCTAGGGAAACATTTTTTTAAATTCATAAACAAGTCAACATAAAAAATTAGCAAAACTGATTAGCCGGTCAGTAAAAAAAATTAATGAAAATGATTATCAAGTCAGTATAAGGTATACATAAAATTGACTGACAAGTCAGTTAACATTCATATATATTTGTGTATATATATATATATATATATATATATATATATATATATATATATATATATATATATATATATATCGATTTAGAATTTAAATATTGTTAAATATAATGTTAAATATTGTGAATTAGTCAAATTGAGGAAGAAAATGTACTTTGGGTCTGTCTCTCTCGCTCTCTCGCTCTCTCTAGGGAACAAATTATTTAAATTCATGGACAACTCAATATAAAAATTCATAGAACTGATTAACAAGTCAGTTCAAAAAATAAATTTAATCGACTGACAAGTCAGTATAAAAAATTGAAAAAACTGATCAGCAGGTCAGTATAAAAAATTGATGAAATTGATTAACGAGTCAGTATAAAGTATAAATAAAATTGACTGACCAGTCAGTTAACTTTTTTTTTAATTCGTTAACAAGTATAGAAAATAAATGAAATTCACTGCGAGGTCAAAGTAAAATGTTGATAAAAATCGTTAAGACGTCAGTTTAAAACAGTTTGTTCAACAAGGCAGTCTTAAAAATAAATAAAATTGATTTACAAGTCAGTATGAAAAATGAATAAAACTGATTTAGCATGTCACTTATCTAGTTAACACGTCAGTATAAAAAATAAATAAAATTGACCGATGTGAGTAGTCAGGCTAAAATATTAGTAAAATTCTTCAAGACGTCAGTGTAAAAAAATGATCATCAAGGCAGTCTAAAAAATAAATAAAATTGATCAACAAGTCACGATAAAAAATACACAACACTGATTATCGAGTATCAAAAATATGAAAATCGATAACCAATTTATAAAAATACATAAATTGATTAACAAGTCGAAAATGAAATAAAATTCATATACAAATATAAAAAAATGGATTAACAATTACAAAAAATGAATAAAATCGATCAACAGGTATAAAAATAAATAAAATTGATTGAGGTCGTTTTTTTCTTCGATCTATGGATATCTTCATCGCACGGAGATGTTTCGACCTGAAAAAATAACGTCGATTTTTAGTGAAGGGGAAACAGGATTGACATTTCGTGACTGCCGACAATGAGGGGTCAATAAAAATGCAATGGACTTTCATTTCTCTCGTTTCTCGCAATTTGCCTCATGTCTTTTTTTTTCATTTCTTCTTCTTTTCTTTTATTCATTTCAACAATTGTGTCCATGGGTGGAGCGGCGAAAAAAAATCCAAAAAAATATGCTCTGCTCAAGCCTCTCCGTGCAATAATTCGCCACCAGAAATCTCCGTCGAATCGCTCCTGTGTGAGTATTACGTCAGGTTATTGAGCCTGTAGTCTACACGCGACAATTTTTTCTTATTCTATCTTTAGCCTCTTCATGTATTTTTTGAGTGTGTGTGTGTGTGTGTGTGTGTGTGTGTGTGTGTGTATTTTTTTTTATAGTACAATCAAGTGTCAGCGTTCGGCACTTTGCAAATTATTTTTTTGCCAGACTCAATTTTACGTTCGTAATTGAATCATCTTCATTATACCGCTTTATATATATATATATTTATATATATATATATATATATATATATATATATATATATATATATATATATATATATATATATATATATACATATACATATATATATATATGTATATATATATATATATATATATATATATATACATATATGAATACGCAAAAAAAATTGCTTACATTCTATGCCCTGTATAGACCATCATAGATCGTAATGCGGAAAAACAAGGAATTTTTTTTCATCCATCGTACACAATTTTTACAACCTTGTTTTTTTTGTTTTCTGTCGTTCTGTACACGTCGTTTCTCGGGGTCTCTCGTGTACTTTCGCATATATACATATATATGTGTGTGTGGCGAGTCGAATCGTTGGTGACATTTTTTCTTCCTTTTCCACAGGGAAATGAATTTTCGTAATTTTTTGCTCCTTCGCATTCTCACATTCAAAATAAAGGAAAGTTATTTTTTTCGCATGTACTTTGCAAGTCAAAAAATTGCAACATTGTTTTGTTTTGTTAGTGGATGGAAAAATGACCGGATCCGAGTTGCCTTGTGTGCCGGTGTGAATTTCCAAAATTCCGGGGCTCGGTAGAATTCACGGTAACTCTCCCCGGTACCGTTTCGCCGTGTTAAAGAAAAAAAAAAAGATCGCAAAAAAATGTCTAATCCATCAATGGCTCGTGACGAATGTTCTATTTTTTGTTGTTGTTGTATTTACAGTGAGTAGATTCGCTACGAGAGTGCAACGTTCGAGTACGTGTCAATTTGACTTTTTCGTACCCTCGCACGATCGATAATAATAATATACTCGTTTTTTTTTGTTCTCGTATTTATAGGTATTTACAGAAGGGAAACGTATGAGGTTAGAAAAATACAGCGATCCTTACGCGAGGTTGGTAAGAAATGTCCTATTGCGTCGTTTTCGAGTATAAGTGAGTGATTTTTTTTTCACCTTTTTTTTCATCCCATTTTTTACCCCTTTTTTTCTTCGCACAATGTGAAGGATTCGGTTTTTTCTTCTCTTTTTTTTGGCTTCTTCCCTTCGACTATTTCGCTCCCGGCACTTTCTACGACGATTTCTCGTTTATCGGTTACTTTTGCGCACTCGTGTCCCCCTTAAGCCTGAAGGATTCGTCAGCTTGACATTCGAAAGAAACAGAGACGAAAAAAATCAAGTGGAATAAAAGAAATGCCACTTTGCATTTTGACGAGCCTTATTGCCTCCGAAATATTTAATTCTACATTTTTTTTATTCATCTTCCGATCGCTTATGGAAATCTCGCCCCAATGATATGTTTTTTTTCCTTTATTTTTTCGTCGATTTTCCCTCTTGCCTTTCGGGTCTTACAATGTCACCATTTTGGAGAAACTTTTTTCTTATTGTATTTTTATATGTATATAGCAAAATCGCCAACAGAAAAACGATATATACAATATATATAATTATTTTTTTCAAAAACCAATTTGAAATTTTTTTCGGATTTTCATCAATGCTCAAATTTACGTGGACCTGAAATAATTTAATTATATATATAAATATATATATATATATATGTACATATACATACATATATATATATATATATATATATATATATATATATATATATATATATATATATATATATATATATATATATATATATATATATATATATATATAATTATTTTATTAATATATATACAGGGCGTCCTATATGCTGGAATTTCAGTTTAGTAAAATTCCCACGGTTTTCGAGATTTTGGGCTGTATGTTATTTTTTTGAAAAAATCACCTGCTTTTGGTTTTTCGCATGCCATTTCTAGGAATGATACGAATCGACAATAACTAAGCAACTTTTTGAAATAATTGGCACGATATGCATAGTACATTTTTTTAACACCGCAGGCTATCGAAGTCAGATGTTCGAATTGGTTTGTATAAAAATTCTGCATAAGATCATTTTTTATAAAGTTTCCTTAATACATATAAAATATAAAAATCCGAAGAAATATGTAGTGATTTTTTTTAATCGACGTTTTTTTTCTTCAAATGTTCATAACTTTCTGAAAAATTGACCAAGCGAGACCTTATCTACAGTTTTTTTGTTTTAAGATGTACTTTATGAAAGAAAAATATTTCTAAAATACTTTAACTCATCTTCGATTGAAATTATAAGTTTTTTTTTCGAATTTGTACTTCGAAAAACACGATTATTACAAAGTTCGACATGTTTTATTTGCGATTTTTTTTTATAAAAAAATGTGATACATTCAGCCTTTTTTGCCGCAAACCCATCGTGGTTAGATCTTTTTATCTTTTATTTTTTGTGAGTTGAAAATTTAGTTCCTCAATATTTCAAAATTCATTTTTTTATGATGCAATAATGTCAATGAATACTTTCCATTACTCAAAACAAATGCAGTATACTATTCCATTCAGATAAATGTTTCGTTCAGAAATCTCACGATTAGTATTTGAATTCAGAGCTACAATGATTGGAAATGATTGGAAAACTTTTCAAATGTGTTAATATTATGCACGAAGTATCGAATATCATAGTATAAGCCATTTAAAATTATGTCATCATAGGAAAAAGCTACGTTTAGAATAAAATCGAGGAAAAAAATATTCAATTTGGAAAAAAATAGAACGAAAAATCTTACCACAATGGGTCTTCAAGCAAAAAACGGTAAATTTATCATATTTTTCACGAAAAAAAATCGAAAATCATAATGTTTGAACTTTGGACAATTCGTGGTTTTTCCAAAACAAACTAAAAATATATATCGAAGATGACTTTGAATATTTTTAATAAAATTTAATAATAAATAAAATCGAGGAAAGAAATATTCAATTTGGAAAAAAATAGAACGAAAAATCTTACCACAATGGGTCTTCAGGCAAAAAACCGTAAATTTATCATATTTTTCACGAAACAAAAAACGAAAATCATAATGTTTGAACTTCGAAAAATTTCAGTTTTTTTCCAAAACAAACTAAAAATTTATATCGAAGATGACTTTAAATATTTTTTATTCGAAAACGTCAAATGTTCGAATTGATTTGTGTGAAAATTCTGCATAAGATCTTTTTTCATAAAGTTTCCTTAACATTCAAGGTTCAAAAGAACACTATTGTAGATAAAACAAATAACCAAGAGTGTTAAGAAAAAACCGGGTCACAAAACGTTATCATTTGTAAAAATGGCATGTGAAAAACCAGAAGCAGATTTTTATCGCGAAAACCGTGGGACTTTTACTGAACTGAAATTGCAGCATATATATATATATATATATATATATATATATATATATATATATATATGCACGTATATTTATTATTTCTTTATTTTCTCCCCTCCCCTCTATTCGTATTGAGCAAAAAAATAAATAAATAAATATTGCTATACATTGTTATTTTTTATTGTATTTCCTACTCTCTCTCTCTCTCTCTCTCTCTCTCTCTCTCTCTCTCTCTCTCTCTCCCTCTCTCTTAATACTGCCACGGCACGTTCGCTTGCTTGTTCCTCGGATGACGTCACGAAAAACGTCTCTTTCATCTTCAAACGCTGATGAGCTTGCGAAAAGCTTTGCGAAATTCGGGATTGAAGACCGTGTATATAACGGGGTTGACGAAGCTGTTCATGTAACCGAGCCAGGAAGTGACGATGAAGGCGGTCACCCCCGGTTGACAGTCGCTCTCGAGTTTCACGCAAAGCGCGTCCATCACGTTGCACGTAAAAAATGGCACCCAGCATATGAGAAAGACACCTGGGCAGAAGAGCAAAGGGGAAGAGGAGATCGTGGGAGTGTTTGGTCCATTGGAGGAAATTACCGATCGAGTCGGCGCTGGAAATGTATCGAAAGTCGAAAACGAAATAATGGCCACTTTTTGGCTCGTACGACTTAACGTATTATCCAAAGATCGTTTTACAGAAACAAATCCGAATGAAAATGGCTAGTTTTTCGAGTGGTACCACGTGACGTACTATTTAAAAAAATGGCATTACTAAAAAAAAAACAAAAAATGGCCACTTTTGTGAGCGCTACCAAATGACGTGTCATCAGAAGATCGTTTTACATTTTAAAAATCCATTGAAGATGGATAGTTTTTCGAGTGATACCAGATGACGGATTAAAAAAAATAGCCTCACTCAAAGAAATAAAAAAATGGCCACTTTTTTTAGCGTGACGTGGTACCTAAAGATGCTCTTACGCAAACAAATCCAAACGAAAATCGCTAGCCTTTTTACTGGTACCAAGTGACGTATTATTTAAAAAAATGGCCTTACCAAAAAAACACGAACAAATAGCAACTTTTTTGCGAAAAGATAGTTTTACCCAAACAAAGCCAAGCAAAAACTGGCTACTTTTTCAACCGGCACCGCGTGCCGTACCATCGAATGATCTCGTTACCCAAATAAACCGAAAAATGGCCACTGCTGGCCGTTATCACGTGACGTATTGTCAAATCGTTTTAGTCAAACAAATCCAAATAAAGATGGCTCATTTTTTGGCTGGTACCAGGTGACGTACGATAAAAAAAATGGCCTTACCCAAACAAACCCAAACAAAAATGGCCACTTTTGACTGGTATCAAATCCAAACAAATCCAAAAAATGGCCACTTTTCTGAGCGCTGCCACGCGATGCGTTACCAAAAGACGGTCTTACCCAAACTGAGCGCAGTGACACCATCGAAAGATCTCCCTACCCAAATGAGCCTCTAATAAAAAATAGCTACTTTTTATGGCCATTTAAAAAAATGCTTATTTTAAAAATCGCAATTTCAAAAAATGGTTATGTAAAAAAATGACTATTTAAAAAAGACTTTAAAAAAATGGCTATTTGAAAAAATGGCTATTTTGAAAAATGGCTATTTAAAAAAATAGCTATTTAAAAAAATGGATATTGAAAAAATGGCCATTTTAAGAATGGCTATTTAAAAAATAGCTATTTTCGAAAATGGCTATTTTAAAAAATAGCTATTTTCGAAAAGGGCTATTTAAAGAAATAGCTATTTTCGAAAATGGTTATTTTAAAAAATAGCTATTTTCGAAAATGGCTATTTTAAAAAATAGCTATTTTCGAAAATGGCTATTTTAAAAAATAGCTATTTTCGAAAATGGCTATTTTAAAAAATAGCTATTTTCGAAAATGGCTATTTTAAAAAATAGCTATTTTCGAAAATGGCTTTTTTAAAAAATGGCTATTTTAAAAATTGCTATTTTACAAAATGGCTATTTTAAAAAATAGCTATTTTAAAATGGCTATTTTAAGAATAGCGATTTTAAAAAATGGTTATTTAAAAAAAAAGCTATTCAAAAAATGGTTATTCTAAAAAATAGCTATTTTAAAAAGTGGCAAAAGTATTCTTACCCAAAACAATGGCGAGGGTTTTTGTCGCCTTTCTCTCCTTCTTCGCCGAGCTTTTTTCCCGCTTCTTCTTGCTCGCCTTGTTCGCCTTGTATATGGTGAATCTCGATCCGGCGGTGGCGTTCTTTTTGTCCTTCTTTTTGCACGAGCCACCGGTGACGGTGAGAACGCTCGGACTGCGAGCCAACTGTAGTGGCAAAAGTGCGGTCGCGCTCTTGAGCCTCTTGAGCTCTTGCTTGCCGCTCGGCCCGTTCCCGTTCTTCTTCGTCGTAATCTGTGAACTTATGCTCGGTGGTCCGCAACGCGAGACCGACGGCGGCGGCGACGAGGAGGTCGAGGACGAGGCAGCCGAGATAACGCCACGGGGATTCGGACTCGAGTTTCTCTCGGTTGTCTCTTGCATTAGAGCGCTGCTCGCCGCACCGTCGTAGCCCGAATCCTTGCGGGGATTATTCGCGCTACTCATTTGTGCCTGCGCAACTGCCCTGTAATGATGGCACACGCGTCGTGATAACGAGAGAGCGAGGGAGCGACGAATTTCGTACACTGCTTTTTGTATTGAAATTTATGAAAATTAATTTGAATAATAATTTTTTTATATAAATATTCGAATTTATTATCATATATATATATATATATATATATATATATATATATATATATATATATATATATATATATATATATTGAATATATTGAATAAATATCTTTCTTGAAGCGAGAACAAATTGCAAAATTGATATTTTCATATAAACTTATTGTTTTATAATAAATTGCTCAATATATATATATATTATACATATATAGGTATAGAGGTGGTTCGCGTGTTAAAAAAATCGCGAAAAACCCGATCCGCGAGTACGTTTCTTTCGTATGAGTGAGTAAAAAAGAAGGAAAATAAAAATAAAACACGAAATAAAATAAGAGCGAGAAAAAATCATCCTCTCGAGCTTTACGTCTCTAATATTGCGTCGTGGTACGTTAACTCGTGTTTACTCTCGCAGAGATCGAGGGAGCGAGGGAATTGCGGCACACACACACACACACACACACACACACACACACACATATATATATATATATATATATATATATATATATATATAAATATATAAATGTATATGTATATGTATATATATATATATATATATATATATATATATATATATATATATATATATATATATATATATATATATATATATATATGGGTATGCTTTTTCACAACGAACCGCTTGGGATGAACTATTCGAATCGAGGCAAGGAAGAGTTGGTCAGAATTGGAGGGGAGCAAAATAAAGTAATATAAAATGAAGAAGAAAAAGCGACGAGAAAAAACCAGGGAAAAAGGTGAAGAGGAGGAACTCGGTGAGCTCGAGAGTTCCGTCTCTCTCTCTCTCTCTCTCTCTCTCTCTCTCTCTCTCTCTCTCTCTCTCTCGTAGTGTATTTAATTCCGGTTTTGCTGCTCGACAGTCAACTCTTTCTCACCCCTCTCGCTCTCTCTCCCTCCCTCCCTCTCTCTCTCTCTCTCTCTCTCTCTCTCTCTCTCTCTCTCTCTCTCTCCCTTTCTGGCTGTCTCACGAGAGGAGCCAGTGGCCTGGGTCCACCCTACGAAGGTAGGAGAAAAAACGAGAGAGTGAGAGAGAGAGAGAGAGAGAGAGAGAGAGAGAGAGAGAGAGAGAGAGAGAGAGAGAGAGAGAGAGAGAGAATAACCATCTCGTGCACGAGAATTATGAGAGCGCTGGAAACGAATGGAAAAACACAGAAGGCCGACCGAAGCGAGAAAAAGGGAGAAAAAAGAATGTTCCATCGTTCTTTGTCACGTGTGGAAGAACAAACTGCAATTATTCGTAGCTGCGGGACCGGATGAGCACGGACAAGATGCGTAAAAATTAACGCGATGGAAACGCAGAAAGAGAGAGTGAGAGAGAGAGAGAGAGAGAGAGGGCCGGATGGACGTCCTTCTCCAATAACGATAATGATTAATTAGCCAGGAGTGAATGAGAGCGTGAATGGGACCAGTGGTAATTATGATCCCTTGGGGAATCGAGGGTACAAAGGAAGACAAACGACCTACCGACGAATAAAGAAAAACACCCATCGCGGTCGTAATTTTTTTTTTTTCGAAAATTCAACGAGCTGTTTCACGAGAGAAAAATATCTTCTTCATTTTCGCCCAATTTTCGCGCAGGTGGAAAAAAAAAACGTGTCGGTTTTCAACGTAATAACAATGTGCAGTGTTCGTTGGTTGTCCTTATATCCGGTTGCATGTAATTCGTGAGCTGTATTCTATTTTCGCAAGCCCTGCCCTTGCCCCGATGATGATTTCGAGTCAGAGAATTTTTATTTGATATTTAGGTGGAAAAATGCTAGCGGTAATTATTTTTCAGTGATGGGTATTTTTTTAAATAACAATTTCTTGTGGAGAATAATAAGAATAATTATTTTATATTAAGAATAAATATTAGTCTGGAATATTATTTATTTAATATTATTAATCGTAGGTATGTATTCCTATTATAAATAATATTGATTAAATAAAATTGAGGATAGGATTTATGTTCAAATTGAATAAATATTAATTACAATAATAAATAATATTTAATGAATACTTTTTTATAATAATGAATAATATTTAATGAATACTTTTTATAATAATAAATAATATTTAATGAATACTTTTTACGATAATAAATAATATTTAATGAGTATTCTTCATAATGATACATTATATTGATTAAATATTATCTATAATAAGAATTGAATTATTCTTACGCCGCTTCCTCGACGACAGTCGCGAGAAAGAATTCGGTGCTCTTGTCGTTGGATATAACGACGACCGGATCCATGGGCGTTTCGTCCTCGTCCTCGTTGCTACCGGATGCCGTGTTGGTGGGCTCCTCAACCCCCGTGGCGACCAACGCCGCGGCCCCAAGAGCGGTCTCCGCGAACCTTGCCACAGAATAACCACTGCTTGATCTTAGTCAAAATTTCTACTTTGCACTACTTTTTCGAGCTGTCACCTTTGTTCCGGAAAATGGGCGATCGAGGAAAAAAAACACACACACACACAAATAAAAAATCAGGAACGTTCTAGTGGAAATATTTATGGATACGTAACTCGAGCAAACGCAAGCAAGCCTATACACAGCCAAACAAGCCCAAACAAAAATGAGGAACGTTCGAGTGGAAATATATATGAGGTATTCCAAGTGTTTTCGAACGGCCTAAAAGCCTGAACTTCTTCAATCTCTTTCAAAGTTGGTGATGCTTTTGTACCATATATTTTGAGTACGTGGCATTTTTTTTCAGATTTTTATCGGCTCGCTAACTCGGAGATAAGATTTTACACGTGATAAAATTTCAAATGATCGTATCGTAGTGATCTTTTCGTCGTACGAAAAAATGTCTTCCACAAAAAAGATGCGTTTTTCGATGAAGTATTTTGTAAAAAGTTTTGAAAATTTTCCAAGTACTGCAACACAAAAAAAAAAGAAAAATCTTTAATTTTTTAATTTTTTAACCCCAATGACTAGGTTGATTCTGCTGAAATTTAAACTGAATCTTCGTTTTTTAGTGTAAAACAACATGTGTAAGTTTCATTCTGGGCTGGGCTTGCGTTCAGTTAATATCGTCGTCTTAAATTTAATGGGAAATTGTTTTTGTTGAATAACTCGGTGATTTACAATTTTTAAGTAAAAATGGTAATGACTAAACTTGTAGGAAATCGAGTGCTTTACAACTTTGGTCATTACAGTTTTTTCTCTACCATCGATATTTTTCAAATTAAACCTGAAAAAAGCGGCTATGGCATTATCTCGTTTGTTTTTAACTTTAGGGCATAAACGAACATGAAGGAACTTGTAGAGAATGAAATTTTGGGCAATGTTTGTTCCCACATTTTTTCCCCTAGAATTAATATTTAAGGTCGTACGCCAACGGTAAAAGAAACGATCGAATGGTCCGCGAAATAATAATCTCATGCTTCTCGTTTCTTTTACCGTTGGCATACGACCTCAAATATTGATTCTAGGAAAAAAAGATAGAGATGAAAATTGTCGAGAATCTCATTCTCTACAAGTTTATTTATGTTCGTTTATGCCCTAAAGTAAAAAATGATCGAGATAATGCTATAGTCGCTTTTTTTCGGTTTGATTCGAAAAATATCGCTGGTAGAGAAAAAACTGTCATGACCAAAGTTGTAAAGCACTCGATTCCCTACAAGTTTAGTCCCTACTATTTTTACTTAAAAATTGTAAATCGCCGAGTTATTTAACATAAACAATTTCCCATTAAATTTAAGACAACGATATTAACTGAAAGCAAGCCCAGCCCAGAATGAAACTTACGCATGTTGCTTTACACTAATGGAAGAAAATTCAGTGTAAATTTCAGCAGGATCAACCTAGTCGTTAGGGTTAAAAAGTTAAAAAATTAAAGTTTTTTCTTTTTTTTTAGTGTTGTAGTACCAGGAAAATTTTGAATTTTTTTTTCAAAATAGTTCATAGAAAAACGCATCTTTTTTGTAGAGGACATTTTTTCGTACAACGAGAAGATGAATGACCTTGAACGACTTTGGCCTTAATATAGGGGTGGTTCACCCCTTAATTTTTTTTTGCAGTGTCACTATAGTGGATTTTTCATTGCTTCGGATTAGAAGAATTTTCGTATTTGTTTCATTAAAATCAGTGGACTCCTTGTGTGTGAAACTGCTATACTACCCCTAAAGATGCCTTTTTTCGAGGGGTGGTATCACCCCTTAAAACAATTTTTCCACCGATAAAAAAAATACGTATCGCTCACTTTTCGGTGCTTTATAACATATCCAAATTTCAACAAAATCGAAGGCCGTCACCTGAGGGATGTTCCTTCTGACTTATGTTTCCGGCCAACTTAAAAAATGCAGTTTTGAGACAAACGCTGCACAGCCGCCATTTTGAAATTAATCGCTTCTAAAAAATGATTGTATACAGTCCCTGATATCTACGATAAACACCCTTTTTTGTAATCTCGATTTATTTTGTAGTTTTTCTGAAAAAAAAATCCCCAAAAAGCCTGTTTTTTCGGCCTCCAGAATGGCCTAACCCCTGAACTAAAAAATAATGGCGCAAACACGAGGACGCAATATCCGGCGTGCAATACGATGGAACTCGAAATAAATAAAATGTGCCGTGCTAAGCGTGAAATAAATACTGTAAAAAAAAATGTAAAAAATGTAATGTAAAAAAATGTAATGTAAAAAAAAAGAAAAAAAAAAGACATAAAGAAAAATCTCATGTTTGTCGCTGATAAATGACAGGTTCGTCCTCCGCCATCATCGTAAGATCTAGCGTATAAAAAGTTTTATCTCGCGGACGGCGACGAGGAGGAGAAGGAGGCCAGAACAGCCTGTATATATCCGTATACACGCGTGTACATAAATGCTTGAGAGGCAGAGTGAACCGGAGAGATTTGTACATATTGGGTATGAAATAAAGTAAAGCCCGCGTGTGTGCACAAAGTATGTGGATCGAACAGGTGTGTACATTCGCGTTCGAGGGACGAGGTACACAGAACGAAATGATGCCCTTGACGCTTCGGAGTTCAGGCCGCGATTTTTGCATCTTCCTTAAGGGGTTATATCCAGTTGAAATTTTTGGAAAATCGATTTTTTTTTGTAATGTGCATATATAAGCACACACAGAAAATTTCTTTTCAATCCGGTGAATATTCTCGAAGTTACACACACATTTGTAATGACGTGGCAGAGCGTTCGAAGGTGCTTTTGAAACTTTAAACGCGTTTTTCTCAAAAATGTGTTTTTAAAGTCGGTGAGCAAGATTTCTCGGAAACGGCTGTACCGATCAGTCTTAATTTTGAACACGATATTTTCAAGTATATTTTTTGTAATTAATCGAAGGTTTTTTTCTCACCGATAAATATTTTCCATTTTATAAACATTTTAAGGCCTGCGTTTGTGTCAAAAACCGATTTTTTTTAGAAGCCGCCATTTTATCAAAAATTATGATTTTGCTTATTCCTTTGATCAGTTACAAGATGATCCAGTCTAGAGATATCGTGCTCACTGGCAGCTTTCAAAATAATTATTCCCATGTAGAGGTTGCCATGAGTTGCCCAATGTTACGATCAGGCCAATATTGAGACCATCGTATAAGCCAACAAAAGAGAAATAATATTGGCCCATTACTGTTCCGCGCTAAACTGAAAACTGGCACAATATCGGCCCATCCCTAAAGCCTGTCCTGGCCCATCTTTAAAAACTAATAAACAGCCGTGATAGTTAAACTAAATTTGCCAATTTAAAAACTGGGGATACTAAAATACTGACAATTCCATTGGCCCAATATTGTTCCGTTATAAATTGAAAACCAGCACAATATCGGCCCATCGTTTAAAATCAATAAATAGCCGTGATGGTTGAACTATATTTGCCAATTCAAAAACTGGTAATGCTAAAATACAAGCAATTACATTGGCCCATTATTGTCCCGGTATAAATTGCGAACCGGCACAATATCGGCCCATTACTAAAGATTATCCTGGCCCATCTTTGAAAACCAATAAACAGGAGTGATAGTTAAACTAAATTTGGCAATCCTAAAGCTGGCAGTCCTAAAATACTGGCTCTTGCATTGGCTCATTATTGTCTCGTTCTAAATTGAAAACCGACACAATATCGGCCCATAGTTAAAACCTATCATGGCCCATCTTTTAAATTCATTGAACAGTCATGATAGATAAACAATATTTACCAATTTTTAAACTGGTGATGCTGAAGTACTGCCAATTACATTGGCCCATTATTGTTCCGTTATAAATTGAGAACTGGCACAATATCAGCCCATTACTAAAACCTATCCGGGCCCATCTGTTAAAAGCAATAAACAGCCGTGATAGTTCATCGAAATTTGCCAATTTTAAAACTGGCAATGCTAAAATACTGGCAATTACATTTAATTAATCTAAGCCCTTTATTGGCTAAGTGGGTCAGACCATACCTGCTTTTATTTTATTTAAGCCTTGGGTTATTCATTATCTGTATATTGTACCAGAATAGGCAAATAACTGGCACGTCATATATTAATCGTCTATACTTTGTAGTTCAGTTTTTGTAATCAAGTCTTGGCCTATTATTGGCATTTGTAAATAACCAACATAAGTAAGTAAAATATGCCAATTTTGAAACCTGTCATATACGCAAATCACAATTTATTTCAAGGTTATTCCATGAAATATGTATCCATAAGGACCAATCTCGGGCCAATCTTGGCCCGATATAGGTTGAATATTTATCACGCACCCAAACAAACTCACGGCCCAATATTCTAGATAGACCAACTTCTAGATAGACCAACTGTGAAGGCCCATCTAGAGCGAGTGGTCAATTTCTACATAGGCCCTTTAAGAGGGCCCCCATAGGGCCAAATGCAATCAACAACATTGGCGCTACAATGAATTAAATCATTGGCCCAATAATTGTTGGCTCTGTTGGCCGATATCGAGCCGTTCTTATCATTTCTACAAAGGCACCTCATTGGTAAACACTCACGGCCCAATGTTCTAGAAAGGCTAACTGTGAAGGCCCGTCCCAGGCCCAACGGTCAATCTCTACATGGGTTTTTGCAAATAAAAAATGTTAACATACAGTTCAACGTTACCATAATGCGTGTACAATTTTTTACGACAATAGATTTAAAGGTCTTCACAAGAAAAATTCTTGAAAAATCGATCTTTATGGGCCTCCTGACTGTATATAACCCCTTAAAGCGGGACACCACTGGGACGGGTAAGAAAAATCGCATTTTCTCAAAGGGTATAAATTTAAGAATATGTGAACAAAATTCAAGTTGGAATATTGAAAATTGGCCGAGTTACAGACGGCTTAGTGAAAGCAGGTAGCCCAACGATTTTACGTACATTTATAATTGTACGATTTTCAACTTGAAAAAAAAATCCATAATTGCAGTAGCTATCGTGGTAGGTTGCCTTTTTTCGAAATTTAGTATTTTTCAAACCCGCGAAGATAGGTTAAAATTTTGCCAAAATTACACTTTTCTTTGAACACCCGCCATATTGTGATTTTTTTTTCTCAAAAAACGGCTACTTAGAACCTGAACTACTTTTATATGGATTATAAAGCATTTTTATTTTTCAGACCAACTATTGTCAAGTTATCGATCCGGCCATTGGACCACACTTTCTATACAGAGGCTCCATTAAAGCTCAAGAACATTAGTTATTTTTTATTGTTTTAAAACAAAAAAATACCCGAAATAAGTTCAACGTGTGCTCAATAACATACCTTTTTTTCCAAATCTCGAGTAAATAATCCAGTAGCCAAAAAAAAAACTGGCGAAAACTACCTTTTTTGGCCCATCACACTTGTGTCCACCCTTAATTCCAAAATGCACGATTTACGAAGGATATCTGCTTCTATCGACAATACCCCTGAAACTTTTTTCATAACATTTTTCGCCATGGTTAAATATTCGTATGGAGATCAGGGGCAACGCAACAAATCTCGGACGAATTGATTTCGAAGCTTGCAACAAAAATACTTTCTTACATTTTTATTTCCTCATTTTTATAATTAAAAAATACTAGCATGAGGAAATAAAATAAATATCTCCTACTCCTCAAAAACGTTACGAAATAACTTTACATTTCCCCTAAAACCCAAATAAATAATCTGGTAGAAAAAATAAATCGGAAAAATGACGTTTTTTGGGTCCGCCCTCCCTTAGAATCCAGAAACCAGCGCCATTTTTTTCTCATTTTTCCAAAAAAAACGCTTCCCCGAATAACTGTAATGGTCAATAAAAATGATAATTACCTTGGGTAAAAAACCGCAAAAAAAACAATTCCTCGAATCAGTAGCTGGAAGGGCGAGAGCTGGTAAAAATAAAATCGTCTTGCACATCCGGTAACGATGCTCACTCTTCGTGTAAGTAATCCACCCCTGTACCATATATCCACCCCCACACCGCACACATACATGCCTACATAAATCCACATGATGGCAACACCTGCATACACGTGGAAGGCGGAAATGTTAGCGAGAGAAAAGAGCCGGGGTTGTAAGAGGAGGGGTTGGGGCAAGGGATGAAAATTGTGAGATGCGGTGGTTGGAAGCGTGTGCGTTATAAAGATGCCCCCTTCGGCAATGTCCTATCCGTGCAAGACGCGTGACTTATCGATTTGCACGTACACCCTCCGCGTTCAACATCCGAGAGTTTCCACTGTGTATCTTTGCCTCCATCAACATCCCCAGTTTAGGGGTGCATTCACGTATATCTTCCATCTCTCGCGGGGATGAAAGTTCCCGCGGTATGTATCGCACCTAATACCTCCCACCCCCACCCCCCTCCCCCTTCCGCAACTACCACGTCCCCCTCCCAGCCGAGTCCGCCTCTTCCCCCTCCCAATCTCCGGAGGAGTGGGGGCATCGCTACGAGTGGAGGGGGAAGATAATTTTACGCCGTAGTCGTCTCGGTGCGTCGTCTCTCGTCGGCAACCGGGAAGGAAAAGCCATCCGGGGGATGAATGGCGCGGAGCTCGGGGTTGCAAGGGGGTGTAGAAACTCGCTTCGATAAATTGCCATAAACAAATTGCATCAACGGGACACGAGTATACGTGCACGTGAGTAAGTGGCAGGGGAGGTAAGAGCCGAAGACGTCTGCTCTCCTCGTCCCCCGTGCTTGACGTCCTTCCCGAATCGATCGAGTGGAAAACGAGCACCAGGCCACTATCGATCTCCCATCATCAAAGACAAAAAAAAACGTTTTTCAAATATTTTCCACCCAATGATCCGCCACCCAATGTCTTCACTTCGGAATTCGATGGGACAAATTTCTAACCGACGGTGGCAAAAGTTCGGCCATCTCGGATTTTTCGAACGTTCGAGGGTGAAATTGGGGTTTTTGTTCTTGTGTGAAAAACTGCGCGGTCGACGACATGAACAATAATGACAACAACAATAATAATAATAACGAGAAAATTTATTATTGTAATATTATAGAAATTGTTGCTATATAAAAATGACAATAATTATTTTTATAATATAGCAGCAATTATTGCTATATAATAATAATAACAATAATGATTTTTAAAACATTATAGCAATTTTTGCTATATAATTATAACTATTATTATATGACTATTATAATTATAATAATATAGCAATTAAAATTACGGTAAATATTATTATTATTATTGTTATTTTAAAGATTACTGGCATTGTACATAATTACTATAAAAAAAAGTATAATTTTATTATAATAATGTACTATCATGATGATAATAAAAAGCAAAAGAAATTATCGCAGGGCAGAAAAAAAGGAAGACGATCGAGGGTGCAAACTTTTTCTCCACTTACCTACGAGTGTGAGCGATATTCTCGATAATACTGCCTGGCTTGATGTCCCCGAGGTTTGGCTTTCGGCTCGCCCGCTGCTTCCTCGCTCGGTTACGCAAAGCCTGCAAAAGACGTCCGACAAACTTTGAAGTAGGATTCGGGGGCAGAACACGTACGAGGAAAGTCCTCCAACCCGTCTCTCGATCTCTCGGCTATTGCCGTCGATCCCCCCCCCCAATTTAAACCGCCCTTTTGGCCTCCCGAAATACTAATATAGTTATGGGTACAGCGGAAATGAGGTGGTGGATCCAAATGCCGAGAAACGGAGAGAGTGAGACCTACTTACGAGTATTTTTTAGTATAATTAATTCGTACAATGTTTTACAAGATGATTGAAGAAGAAAAGTAACGAAAATATTGTTATTTTATAAAAGATCGCAGTTTAATTAGTTTTTGTAAAGTATTACTTTTTGGAGAGTAGATTTCCAAAATTGTTACCTGGAGAAATAGTAATAGTGAAAGACCAGGTTTTTCGAAATTCGAGGTCGAGATGTTTTTTTTTATAATGATTTTTTTAAATGTTTTACAAAATAATTAAAGAAATAAAAGTAACGAAAAGATTGTTGTTTTATAAGAGATCGAAGTTTAATTCGATTTTTTAGAATGATTTTCTAGAGTAGTTATACACAATCGCAATTAAACAATATTAAAATATCGAAAAAATAGGTTTTTCAAAATCCGAGGCGTGATGTTTTTTTTTGGGAATTATTTTGTGGATTGTTTTACACAATAATTGAATGAAAAAAGTAACGAAAAGATTGTTGTTTCGCAAATGAGCGAAAGTTAGTGCGATTAAAAAAAAAATGATTTTCTAGAGAGCAGTTTCACAAAATCGGAATTTCAAAAAAACTTAAATATCGAAAAAATCACGTTTTCCGAAATTCGAGGTTTTGATGTTTTTTTTTGAATAGTTATTCTGTGAATTGTTTAACAAAATAATTGAAGAAAAAAAAGGTAACCGAGAGATTGTTATTATTGAAGGGGCCGAAGTTTAATTCGTTTTCTTTTAATTTAATTGTTTGGAGAATAGTTTTACAAAATCGTGAAAAAAATGATATTGAAAAAGCAGGGTTGTTGCAGAAAAAAACGGTTTAATTCTATTTTTAAAATATGGTCTCTTGGGAAGGTAGTTTTTCCAATATGTAATAAAAAAAAATCGAAAAGTCATGTCTTTTTTTGGATAATTATTTTATGACTTGTTTTACAAAATGATTAAATAAAATTAAGTCACAGAAAGATGGTTATTTTACAAAAAATCGAAGTTTAATTAATTTTTTAATATAATTTTTTGGAGAATATTTTTACAAAATTATAATAAACAATAATAATATTGAAAAAGCATGTTTTTCGCAGAAAAAAACTATCCCCTAAATCGATTGAAATAGCTCACCTTAAAGATGCTCCAGTAGAGAAAGACCATGATGATGCAGGGTATGTAAAAGCTCGATAGGCTCGAGTATATGATAAAATCGGTATTGTAGAAGAGGCAAAGATCGGGCACCCGATCGGGGGTGTTGTTGAGCCCAAGAACGATCGGGCTACCGATCGCCGCGGAGATCGCCCACACGAGCAATATCGTCAGCCAGACTCTCCTGTTGTTCTTGTGCTTGGCGTATTTTATCGGCTGCGTAACCGCGATGTATCTGGAATGCGAATCTTCCTTTCAAAATATTCTACCCTCCGGTGAGCCACCCTGCGGCTCCCAAACGGGGAAAAAGTCCGCACCCCATTATCGCGGCGAGCACTCCTTTGAAGATCCTTCTTTCTACTTGTGTGCACGTGTGTGTTATTTATTGTTTCGTACGTGCCGGGACGAGCGGGGGATCCGGGGGTGCGAGACGGAAAGGGGGGCGAGGGGGTGGTTTTGTCCGTGAAAAAAAGAAACAAGGGATGAAAACACGACGGGATGGAAGTCTACGGGCGACTTTTTCGGAGAAGACAGCTCGGCGAGATCTCCAAGAAAAGTTCCCCGGGGGATGGGGGCACTCCCCCAGTGGGGGGCGCTCCCCCAGTGAGGGGGGCACTCATCCAGTTGGGGGGGGGGGGCACACTCCTCCAGTGGGGGCAGTCCCCCATTGGGGGGGCACTCCCCCAGTGAGGGGGGCACACTCCTCCACTGGGGGGCGCTCCCCCAGTGAGGAGGGCACTCCCCTAGTTAGGGGGGCACTCCTCCAGTTGCGGGGCGCTCCCCCAGTGAGGGGGGCGCTCCTCCAGTTGGGGGGGGGCACACTCCTCCAGTGGGGGCACTTCCCCAGTGGGGGCACTTCCCCAGTGGGGGCACTCCCCCAGTGGGGGCACTCCCCCAGTGGGGGGCACCCACCTCGTAGGGAGCACTCCTTCTTTCTCTGTTATCTCATGCGAGAGGATAAAAAGAAAAGAGGCTCCAGTTCTCAGTCCTTCACTCGATAAATATATTTTCAGGCCACAGTCAAAAGAACCCTTCACTCTCTTTTTATTTTCACAATCGCGTTACTCCCCTTGTTCATCCCTCCTTATTTTTCTTCTCGAAATATCCGCACACGCGTTATTGAATAAAAAGAGAAACTACTTTTTTTTTCGTTTCCGTCACCGGAATTGGTTCTTTTTCGTGCTCGTGCCGGATCCTCTCCACCCCCGAGGCCCTTCACCCCTTTGCCGCCGTTCCCAAAGCCCCCACCCCCCGGGCGTTATTACACCCAGGATATTCGAATACTCGATGCCGGGTCTCACGTCGTATGCTAAGCGCGTACGACCTACCCTCCGCCGCGAACCACCCCTAGAAATCGGGCTGAAATTTTGTATTGGCTGTCGCGCCGGAAGGCAAGATCGTGGCAAAAAAAAGAAAATGGAGAACCTCAGAGGAGCGAGAGACGTGCAGGGGGGGGGGGCAATAAAGATTGATAAAGTAAGCTCGAGATTATTAACACCGTAACAAATGGCAGGGACAATCAAACGATAACGCTCCTCTTTATTTCCACATTAACCAAAAAGCACCCCTTTCTAAAGCACCCCTTATTGAGGTCGCAAAAAATTCTCATAATTAAGCGGTCTCACGACCATGCGGTTTTTGTCCCTTGGAACGGAGAGAAGAGAAAAAGAGAACGACAATATCGAGGCCAAAATGTGAGAAGGGTTGATACGGTACGAGGAGAGGGGACGGGGGTGCCATTATCACTCTGCGCCACAGGGACGATAAATTTCATTTACGCGAAAGCAGTAAAGAGTCGTACGGAGGAATGACAAGTGGCGGAAGAAAAGTCCCGCCAAGAAGGAAATAAAGAAGCGGGGAGAACTTTTGCACCCCTGGCGACATATATATATATATATATATATATATATATATATATATATATATATACACATTTTTTCTTTTTTTTATTCCCCGGGGAATTTCTCACCCCAGAAGTCTTATTCGCGGCACGTAAGCCCCCTCCCTCCGGCATCCCTTGCCGCCGGTCGAAAAATCAGTGTTGGCCACTCGGTTCTTTGCCCACACGCTTTTAACTCCGCTTCTTTCGACCCCCTTTCACTCTCCTTATCGTACCAGCCTCGCAATCGACGTTCTTCGTCTCTCTCTACCCACCCCTACACACCTGCTCTTCTATCGTCAGCCCAAAGAACCTCCTGTGCAAGAAAATAAAAAACAACCCCTTTGAAAATAAGCAAGGAGGAACGTGATTGAGAAAATGAGGGCCGAAAGAAAGACAAGGGGTTGAACAAGGGGTTGAATCCACAAGCTTCTACAAGTACCCAAGATAATCGACGAACAATTCCAAGAGTCACGGACGTACATAGGCACATATGTATATATATACATGCATATATATATACATATACATATATATATATATATATATATATATATATATATATATATATATATATATATATATATATATATATATATATATTTGTGTGTGTGTGTGTGTGTAGCGATTCTATCTGCACCTTTATCGCTCAAAAGCGTACGCCCCCACCTGTCTATCGATATAGCGACGAGATTGAAGATCGAACTCGTGCTGCAAGTCACGTCCATCGCAATGTAAAAGTCACAGACGAAGCCCGGCAGGCTCCAGGAACCGTTCACCTGAAATAAGACAAGAAAAGTCGACGATTTAACAAAAGGGTTGATTCCCTATGTGAGTCCTATGTATATAGATTTATAATTATAATAATAACATATAAAATAAAAATGACATAAAATAATAGCAATATAAAGAAATATACAACAATAACGATATGTATGAAAAAATGAATAATACGAATTTTATCGTGTATATATATATATATATATATACACACATCATCTATATATATATATATATATATATATATAGATGATGCTTCATTTTTCATTATTATATTCGATCTTTTTTCACATTAATATTATATTTTTATATATCATTATATTATTATTGTTATTATAATACACACACACACACACACACACACACACACACACACACACACACACACACACACACACACACACACACACACACATATATATATATACGAACGTATGTGTGTTTAAAGAATTTGTTTAATCAGTAAAAGCACGCACGCTCCTCAAATGAAAGCAGACAAAAGCAGCTGCTCAATTTTCGAAACGTCTGACAACACGAAGATTTTGGCTCAGCTGGACATTGCGTTTTCGGAGACGAAGGAATGAATGGATATCAATTATCCATGTACAAAGTTTTCTCATTAATCACGAGGGAGAGAGGACGGGAGGGAAGGGATGGGCTAGGGAGAGGCAAACTTGTATTTTTCTTTCTTTTCCGCCCGTGCTTGCGGACATCGGTGAAAAGCTTCCTTTGTCGGGGGCTTCATGGTTTATCGCTACGAGAAAGCTGGCCGTCGATATTGCGAGGAATACCGCCGGATAAAGAAGAAAAGCAGGAGACGAAGAAAAAAAAACGTTTATTGACCGTTAAGAGCTTTTAGCGAAGGGACGGAGATTAATATTTGTGTAGCCATAGAATACGTGTATATGCACACTTGGTGGCCTCGATAAAATTTTTTTTTTTTCGAAAAAAAGAAACGATCCTGATTTACCGTACTTCCGGTTTGGAGGGTAAGGCATCGTAATTTCTCCGCTTCCTTTCGTCCTGTCTCCGTAGGGTGGGCGCTGCGAAAAGTTCCGATGAATTCGAACGATGACCATATCAGCCATAATTTTCCCTTTCGTTATTTATTCTCAACTCTCTCTCTCTCTCTCTCTCTCTCTCTCTCTCTCTCTCTCTCTCTCTCTCTCTCTCTCTCTCTTACTATCAGAGAGACACACGCGTCGAGCTTACCAGGAGGTCCTGCCCGACCAGTGTGGCCAGAGAGAAAAGCTTTGCAGACCGCAGCCAAAGGAGAGAAGCTCTGATTTATTCGAAAAGCTCGTGCCTTGCTTACCAATGCTCATAGAAATCCATCCCGAGCTTGAAACTCTCTCTCTCTCTCTCTCTGTCTCTCTGTCTCTCTCTCTCTCTCTCTCTCTCTCTCTCTTTTTCTCTCTCGCTACACCACCCCTCTCTTTGCAATTCCTGGTGCAGATTTGCCCACATTGAACGTGCCGCCTCAGATCGATCCTCCCATGTATACGGGGTGTCCTGTAATTAATCCTGCAACTGTCGATAAGTCACGTCATGTCTTACTATATGCTGGAATTTCAGTTTAGTAAAAGTCCCACGGTTTTCGAGATTTTGGACTTTGAGTTTTTTTTTTCAAAAAAATCATCTGCTTTTGGTATTTTGCATGCCATTTCTAAAAATAATGTAAATCGACAATAACCAAGCGACTTTTTCAAATAATCTTTTTTCGTAAAGTTTCCTTAACATTTGAGGTTAAAAATCAGACTTTTCTAGATAAAACAAATAACCAAGAGCATTTTTGAAAAAAGGGTAAAAAAATGTATCATTTGTCGGAATGGCATGCGAGAAAACAAAAGCAGATGATTTTTTTCAAAAACCAACATAAAGCCCAAAATCTCGAAAACCGACTTTTACTAAACTCGTCTTTTACTGAACTGAAAATCCAGCATATGGTGGGACATGATCTGACCTATAATCAGTTGCAGGATTATCCATTGATTGCAGGACACCCTTTATATTCCGCACACAAGCCCGAGGCTTTATGAAACATTCGTATGGGCACGCTAATATTGTACCTTCGGGCTCTACGAATGTATGTGGGCCCAATTATTTCGAGCTCGTACCGCAGCGTTATACGGCGTTCACCCATGGGCGTTTAAACATTGTAATGCTCACGGGACTTGCCAATATACATTGCCAATATTCATTGTAACGTGACTTGCTCAAATTCACCTCCACAAGGTAGAAAAAGTACCGTAAATTATTAATAAAATCAATATATTGATATTAATATAATTATACGTCCGTTTATTTTATTTTAATAATATTAATAATAATGAAAATAAAACTAATTGTTATTTTAATTTATCATGATAATAACGATCAAAAAAATATTATCATACAAAAGTGCAGAAAATAAGATAAATAGATGTATAATTTTATTAATCTACATATGATAATTTTATTAATAATTCAATGTACTTTTTCTACTTTTTCCACTGCCATTGTTATCATTATTACTACTATTTTTATATATAGATATAACATAATATTCCTTTGAATATATATACGTATACACAATAAAATTAATCGATGTGCGAATATATATATATATATATATATATATATATATATATATTGTAAATTAACCCCCATTAAATTATTTTTTTTCTGCAATATCACCAACAGTAACGAGCGCTCTTTAAACTTTTCCTCGTGTTAAGAAAAATAGATAAATCACTGTAGAAAACTGGTAAATGAGAACATTATACTTTAACGGCGGCTCCAATTAATTTATATTGCCGCTTCACGCGGAAAATAATGGTTGTCATTACGTACAGTCGCCCGGGCAATTATCCGATGTAATGTGTCGTTGTACGGCTCTGTCGAATAGCGCGACGCAGTCGAGTACGCAAATTTCATATCTGATGACGAAAATGAGTGAAATTTGACAAAAAATAGAATAAATAAACAGCATAATGCAGTTTGAATTACGAGGGTTATTGCAATTCCAATGTTAAGTAGATAATAAATAGTAGGTGCAATATGCACTTTTTCAATTTGGGTACAGAGTAGTATTTATTAATTGAATAATAAATTAATAATCATTGGATACAACGAATGTTTAGTTGATCATCATTTGATATTAAGCCATTAATTAATCATTATTGATTAATATATTGATCACCATATATTGATTTATTGCATTAATTAACATAAATCTGTTAATAAAAATTAATTCAATACATCAATTGGTAAATCAATTAATGAGATATAATTTAATTCATCAATTATTATATTAATTGATAAAAATGTTATGAAAATATAAATCAATTGATGGCATAGTATATAAAAATTATATACGTACACAATAATTTACGTGGAATAATATTTTGGTTTGATATTTTATTATTATCAGGTTTAAACATTTTCATTAAAACCGTACTCCATCCAAACAAAATTCCATTCAATATTTGTATATATATATGTGTGTGTGTGTGTGTATGCAGTGTAAATACTAGTCTTTATATTACTAATTTATATATCTTTATATTAATAAACGTATTATGTATACATAGAATATGTTTATTAATAAAGGCTATTCAATAAAATAATTTTTTGTTTGGGTTAGTTTGTATACATACAGGGTGTTTGGCACATGGACTAACAATTTTTTGGGAGATTGGGGGGTCATCTGCTGCTTTTTTCACCCTTAGACCCTATGTCCTGAGTGTCACGGTAATTGAGGGATGATTTTTTTTAATATCCAAAATTTCGCCTTTAGACCGTCATAACGTGAGTATTTGTGTTTGTAATAGCACGAAATAACTTTAGTTGTATTCTGCAATTATTTTATGAAATTGGTTTAAAAAAAGTGCTTCTTGAGCATGCAGTCTTCAAAATGTGTAAATGCGTTAAACATTTTAGCTCCTTAATTCATTATGAAAAAAAATATTCTCTTTATTTTATAATGAATTAAGGGGTTAAAATTGTCAAAGAAATAATTGTATTTCTATAACATGTAGCATACGCTTGGAAAGGATATAAACAAGGGAACTTTTTTAAACAAACTTAAGTTAAAAAATGCCTTAATTTTTTTTCTAATGAATTTAGAAGTTGACATATTTCAAAATTCACGCGTTTTTAAGACTTTCAAAGCTCATGAGTGATTATCTCGAAACCAATAGTATTAAATAATGATTTATTTATAATGAACATACATTGCAGAATACAACGGAAGTTACTCCGTGACATTACGACCACAAGCAGCCAAGTTATGACGATTTAAAGGCGACATTTCGCGTAATAAAAAAAAGAAAAAAAAAATTATATCTCAATTACCGTCACAATTAAGGGGTTACCCCCACTTGCGATTTTGAAAAAATCGATTTTTTTTATTGCATTTTTTCGAAGTATAAGTATCTGAGAATATGTCCTGAAAATTTCAAGTCGATCCGAACAAAATTGACTGAGATATGAGCGTTGAAAGAGAAGAATCCGCGTTGAAAGAGCGTTGAAAGAGAAACTTTAAACGCGTTTTTCTCAAAATGGCATTTCTGAAGTCGGTGTCCAAGATTACTCGAACACTAATGAACCGATCTCCTTGAAATTTTGCAGGCTTATTTAATACATAAAAATGTAGTCTTTAATCGTTCGATTCTTTTTTTCGAAAAAAAGGGCCGTTTTATAACCAAAAAACGGCCGTTTTTTTTCGTTAAAATCGAACCATTAACTTTGACTGTCCGCCATTTTGTGAAAAATGAATATTTTTTAAAATCCTTCGATTAAAGACTAGTTTATACTTATATTTGACTAAATCCATCCGCATTTTTTTTTTCAGATGATCCACTTCGCCGCAATGTTGGTCACCGCAAACCGTGTATATAAAAACATTATTTCATTGACGGCCATTTGCCACTAAACAATGTAATATTTTTCAGTAAAAAAATGACTGAAAGTTCTTCAAGATGTGTTCTTCAAGATGGTATATTGATCGATCAAAAAAGTTTTGTAGTTTTCTTTAAAAAAATTCATGAAAAAGGCCTTTTTTGCGCTACAAGTGGGGGTAACTCCTTAAGACAAAGGGTCTAAGGGTGAAAAAAGTAGCAAATGACCCCCCTAATACCCCCCAAAAATGGTGTCGGTCCGTGGGCCAAATGCCGTGTATACACGGCTACAGGTTATTGGTCACGATCCCGTAAAAAGGTTGCCTCATGCGTATGTAAAAGCTCTTGTTACGCTTATGAGGGACGCAGGCGGGGGGGTTGTGATTGTCAGGATCTTGGCGTATGAGAGGTTTGAACACTTTTGCTGGCACATTGGGCCAAGGGAATAATGGTAACTTGGCACGACGAAGCTTTTCACAAGTGTTCCAAATACTTTCTCACCCCTCTCCCTCTCTCTGTTTTTGTTCCTGCCTATATTTTCTCAAACGTTCTCGAGACGACAGATTTCACACGAAAACGTAAAAGCTTCGAAAGCTTTTTTAGCGGACCTACAGCGATCTCGTGCTCGTCGTACTGCTCGAAAAAAAAAAACAAAACAAAACGGAAAGAAAGCCTAGTATCTTTCAGTGCTTTGCTCTCTCTCTCTCTCTCTCTCTCTCTCTCTCTCTCTCTCTCTCTCTCTCTGCGCTCTCTCTCTCTCTCTCTCTCTCTCTCTCTCTCTCTCTCTCTCTCTCTCTCTCCCTCTCTCGCCCCCTATCACCCTCGCCTTTTTTTTGTGTACACCACTTTGCGAAAGACGACCCCAGTATTGCTACGTCGCCGGGAGCACTATCGAGAACTTCGCTACGAATAAAATAAACAAAAAAAGTAGGATAAAAATGTCTTCCATGGGGAAAGGGGTCATTCGAACTTCTATTGATCTTCGCTGTACTGTGCTTGCGTACCAGCCCTTCCCTTTGGCCCTTTGGCGTCGAGTGCACTCGCGGAAGCATTTAAAAGAAACTGTAACGGTGCGAAAAATAAATTCAGGTAGCATTTCGATGAAAAATGAATAATGACAAATTTAAATGGAGTCTCGCCAATGGCGGGGATGAAAGGAATTCTCGACCCTTCCAGTGAACTTCCAGTGGAAAAAAGCTTAGGTGATTACATATTTTATTTAATAGAATAATTATGTAATTAATATATATATTTCATTGATAGAATGATTATATAACTATAAAAAAGGAAAATATGTATTTATCAATTGAAACATACGATTGAAAATTTGATATTATTTTATGTACAGAATAAATTAATATCAAATTCATCAATACATCGACAATTATATATTCCAATTGATAAATAAATATTTTTACTTTCATTATGCATTTATAATATATTATAGAATTGAAATTATAGTGTAGTAATGATTTTATGATATTCTATGATTTATAGTAAAAATATAGTAGTGCTTTTAATGGTAATTTATATATGCATATAACTATTAAATGCATTACTATATTATTCATTCATTTTTACTGAAATTATCAATCGATATATATATTGATTCATAATTATTTTTTATTAATATCTACCACGTAAATTCATTCCTAATAAAAATGTTTATAGGCAATAAAAGAAGCGTTAAAATTGTTTTTTCATATTCGTAGGCTCGAGAGGGATCGAGAGCTTAATACGTGGAATTGCACAGCATCCTGGCAATATTTTGCTCTTGCCTTTGGTCTCGGCACCGACCAATCGCAATGAGCCAAAGGTAATGGAGACAGAAGAGTGAGCAGGAGAGAGAGGGAGAGAGAGAGAGAGAGAGAGAGAGAGAGCGCTTTACGCTGACGCACGAGCCTGCAAACGCTTGAAACTAATTAGCGAGAAAATTAGCTCGTACAGTGACGCGCCAGGCGCGTTTTCATGAGAGATAGACAGAAGAGCTCGTTGCCCTGTCACTCTACACTCTCCGGCTGGTGCAACGATCTTGACGGCTGCGGCGGAGGGTGTGGGGGGGGGGGACGTTAATTCCATCGTTACTGAACGAGAAGAGAAAGAGGAGAGGGCATCAGTAAGAGGGGGGGGGGGGGGGTAATTCTCGACAAAGCGAATTAATATATGACTGCCTCAAAAGCACGGACGGCGTTGCATCTTGTAATTTATCCAATACCTGCAAGCTCTTGAGTGCTGCCTTATCTGAGGGATTTTTTACCGTCTACCGGAGCGTGTTAAAATTTTTCGTCAAGTCAAGACACCCAAGATCTCAGACTACCCCCCCATAACCATCGACGACAAGACGCCATTAATCATGCCACCCCCGCCCCGCAAGCACGACAAGCTTAACAACGGAAGGGCCGCCCTCGTGAACGGTGCCGAAATTTATGATTTCTCTCTCTCTCTCTCTCTCTCTCTCTCTCTCTCTCTTTCTCTCTCTCTTTATTCTCGTTCTCTCATGTATACGAAGAATTGAACGTCGAACGAGCAATTCTTCTTGAAGAATGTCAGGGAATTTCGTCCTCGAAGTAAAAATTCCATTCAGGATTTATATATATATATATACATATACACACACACATATATATATATATATATATATATATATATATATATATATATATATATATATACTTAAAATATATATATATACACACACAGTGTGTATAACGTCTTATGTATATATTGTTTATTAATAAAGGTTATTCAATCAAATAAATTTTTGTTTGGATTTGTTTATATATATATATATATATATATATACAGAGCTACTGGTTAATGGTCACGAGTCCGTACAAGGGTTGTAGGACATGTTTTCCGCTATCGAATGACGCAGTAATGCTTTAGGCAAAAGTGAACCATTTTCGAGAAATTATTATTTTCATTATCTTTTCTAAGTGGAGGCGAAGCAACCTTGGAAATTGATTTTCTTTTCATAACTATGGCATGGTTTCAAACGTTTTTAATTATTTGTAGTTTGAGGACACAGTAGCAAAGAATTATTAACAATAAAGTACGAATAATTATTAGACGTGGAAAGATTTGCACCCCTAATTCAAAAATGGTTGCAGATTATTCCTATTTTATTGCTGATAGTTCTTCGTTACTGTGTCCTCAAACTACAAATAATAGAAAAGTTTGATTCCCTACAACAATTAAAAAAAAAAATTAACATTGCTTACCCGTCACTTTAAAAAAATTAAAAAATAAATAATATCTCGAAAATGGTTCACTTTTGCATAAAACGTTGCTGGGTTATTCGATAGAAGGAAACATGTCCTATAATCCTTTTACGGGATCGTAACCAATAACTACTCGCCCTGAATATGTATATATATATATATATATATATATATATATATATATATATATAATAATTTTCATGTATATACGAATTATCAGATAACGTTATTTATACTCTTTATTAAATAGACACCAAACATATATTTCTTCTATAAAATTGCTTTAACAAATTATTTTTTAAATAACATTAATATTCGTTGATATGTATGTTTGTATACATATTTTTACATACCTATATCGTGAGATGTATTTTACTATAATGTGCACATTTATTTTATTTTTACAAAGTGACATATCGGATATTTTCTCTTTTTCCATATAAAACATTTTAATCGTCATAAGTTCAATTCATAATAAAAATAATGTTAATGTTAATTTTATTCGGCCTCGTTGGTAAAAAGATTTGCAAATCACTGCAGAATTTTCCGCAACAGCGGGGTAGTGGAATTATTCCTGTTCTTCCATTTTCTATACATATATATATATATATATATATATATATATATATATATATATATATATGCATACATGGCAGGTGCAACGAACCAAATGTCCCTGCGGTTATGCGGGACAAGATTTTCGCGAAGAAGACTGGGCCAAAATCGATATCCGCAAGGCTGGCGCGAGTTTGCATGAGGAAAACACGCTTTCGAACGAGATTTCCCGAGGGAAACACGTGTCTGCCCATCGTTGCTTTTAGGGAACCATCCCTCCGCGTATATAGATGTATACAGGGGGTGAATGACGAGAGCCATAGGACGACGTTTGAACATTCGCCATTGTCGATGATCCTCGGTGATCCTTCATCTTCCGTCGCGTCGCCGGGAGGACGAATCTGTATTTTCCGCAATCTCACGTATATATAGCATCTTAATCGAAGGGATGTCAAACGTGGGGCGAAAACGCCACCCTACCCGGAGACGGAAAATGCCGAGGAAGAAAAAGAACTGAGAAAAGTAATTAATTGATCGAGCTTTCAATTAATCGGATAAGGAAATTCGACGATTTTTTTTCGTCCGCTGTCGAGACAAGTGAGGGGGGCACGGGAGGGGGGGGGGGCTCGTTGAGGAAGAACATTAACGTCAACGCTAATTCGGGAATGGCCTGATCGTGGAGTCTTTCCCAGCCGTCGTATATTCGTCCAGGGAGGGGGGCGGGGGAGGGGGGGGGGGTTGAAGTCACTGGGGGTTGGGAGGGGGATGAGAGTCAAATGTACGAGGGTGTGTAAGACCGAACTCGAGTAATTCGTTGGAAGGAGCTTAGAGCACGAAGTCCAGCAGCGGGGCGCACGTAGGTGGCTGGTTCGAGAAACGTGTTCTTTTGAGGGAGGGGGAGGAGCGAGAGAGGGAGGAGAACGAGAGAGCGAGGGACCAAGTTTGCGTGGATATTGCGATGGTCCATCGGATTAAATTTCGTTCGCCAGTTGGTTCGTCCTCAAGGGCTCTCGTAGGACCTCGCCCAGACACGGACTGGTGGGGGGGGGGGGGGGGGGGTCGTCTCCATGTCCGCAGAGGCAACCGCGAGACCCAAATATCCACTAATAGCATTGACGTCTGTTCAATGATTCAAGAGCCCTAACACTCGTCCGCAGTAACTGGCTACCCGTTATGATTCTCATGATGCTTAGCCAGGACGAGCCACGAGGCTCCCCCCCCCCCCCCGATCCGCTCATCGGGCTCATCTCCTTGAACACATGCCGAGGCTCGACACACAAGCTCTCGCCACCCTTGGCGCCAATCCAGAGATCACTTGAGACCACGAACGCTCCTCCATGTGCGAGATACGAAGAGGGCGGGGGGGGGATAGGGAGGAACAGGATATGGAACGTATAGGTGGTTTGAGCGGACGGTAGAGAGAAGAGAGAGAAGGAAGAGAAAGGGAGAGGAAAGCGATAGATGGGGGGAGGGAGAGGGAGGGAGAGGAAAATTGGGAGGCTGCAGGATATTGCTGGCCTCGCGGAAATTCATGGGGTTGAAGCTTCCCCAGTAAGCTTTGTCTACCCTCCTCTCCCACTCCCCTGCTATTCCTCTTTCCACTCATCCTCCTCCCTTCGTCTGAGGGAGGGGGGAGTCTCCCTCGCTCTTTTCTTCTTTTATTTTTCTCTCTTCCTTTCTCTCTCTCCCCTTCTCCACTCCCTCTTCCGATAAGGTACTCCGATATCACACCAGCCTGCATACACGACATTGTAATCGCTCGACGCATCCCTTGATGCCCTTCGTTTCAGTAATCAATTCGGCTATCTGGACCCTCAAGACGGGACATCCGGTGCGTCGTTTGCCCCGAAAAGGGGGCCATGGGGGGGGCGTTGCCCCGGGAGGGTGGCGAGGAGGGTGAGCAGTTGAGGAGCGTAAGAGAAAGAGGAGAGAACACGCAATTAGAGTAATTCCACTCACCTGCCTGCAGTTTGGTCCGAACATAAGTGACGGGGGGGGGGGGTTGCTTGGGAGTGGGGAAAACGGAGTTGGGGTTGAAGTCCTCGGGAGCAGCTGTGAGGAAACTTCACGGACTTAATGCATTCTCGCCTCGACCTCTGTCCAACCCTCCCCCTCCCGCTGCCCCACATGGCGGAGCAGTTTTATCGCCAGGACCTTCATTTTCCTCTGATCCTGCGATCCCCCTCCCCGGATAAAAATGGCTGCCGAGGAACAGGGGATGGTCCAGGGCTCGGGACAAGACCGCGGCAAGGCACCTCAGGTGCCATTTTTACCAGGGAGGGAGGAAATCCCCTGCTCCTTCCCTGGAGGAGCTGGGGGTGTCCTGCGGTTTGGAAAGCTCGTAAAAAAAATGAGCTCCACGAGGAGGGTACGATTTCGAGAATTCGAACGCACGAAGGCCGAAGGTGCCTTCGATCTGGTGGGAGTAGTCCGATCTTTCATATCCTTTCGATCCTCGTCACACCAACAACGGGAGGGTGGCCAACACCTCCGTCAAGGAGATTGACAGTTCGAGGATTGTTTCATTCCCGATATTCCGACTTGCCAAGCTTGGAATGCGAAATATCTCCCTGTCCCACCGCCCTCTTTCTCCGAGACCTTCAAACGCCCCCGGAACGACACATCCATCTCCGTTCTCCCCGAGGTCCATTTCTCCTTATCAAGCTGAGACAAAGCAAGGAGCGCCGTTCTCGCAGTACATTATGCAAGAGGCAACAACAAAAACGCGAAATTCTTGAAATACTTGGTAAATATTTACCGGATTTTTGTCACACGTCCGTGGAAAGCCACCTCGAAATAATGGGAAACGATGGGGGATGAAGTAGAGATCCTTTTCGTATTCTCGAGAAGGATTTGCCGGAGGGTTTAAGGTGCGAGAAGGGGGCGAAGGGGATACGGTCTGCAGCTTCTCGAGGTGAGCCCTTTGAAGACATTCACATGCATATAGTCTCGGGGTACGGAAGTTTCAACCCCTTGACAAAGGGGTAAGCTCTCTCTCTCTCTCTCTCTCTCTCTCTCTCCCTCTCTCACACTCTCTTCCTCGTTCTTTTCTTTCAACTTTCTACACACATACACGTAAGTCTTTATCCCCCCTGAATCCTCGAAAACGTCAGAAGTCCTCGCGAATCCCTTCGATTCTCGAGATACCCACCCCTAGCGAGAGATCGCGCGAAGCTTGTCGCCATGAAAAATCGTAAAATTATACGACTTCGTTGTGAAATCGTGCGCGCCATTTTCTTTCACCCTATACAAAGGATTTCACCCCGAAACTCGGGCTTCGAGCGAGTCGCGTCTCTCGGTACGTTTTAATTTTTTTGTTCCCTTTCGGTCGAGAAACGTTCGATTTTTTTTGCATATTTTTGGGGAAAAAATAAAACCCTGCAAATCAACCCCTAAACTCGTCGACTCGGGTCGGCGTTTATTTTACAACCCTTCTTTGTGGGCTTGTTGCACAAGGGTGGCTTGGTGGTACGTGATCTTGTTTGTTAGCAGTAAGGGTAGAAAACAAATAAAAACGGCGAATTTTGTTCATTAAGGGCGAGTTTA
>OY723397.1:22752938-22757938 GCA_963210295.1 Ophion ellenae | reverse complement strand
ATATAGGGTGTCCTGTTATAAATGGATAATCCTGCAACTGTCGATAGGTCAGACAATGTCCTACTACATGCTGGAATTTCAGTTCAGTAAAAGTCCCACAGTTTTCGAGATAAAAATCATCTGCTTTTCGTTTTTCGCGTGCCATTTCTACAAATGATAACTTTTTTTTACCCAATAAATATTTTATATTTATTTTAATATTACATTTTTTAAATATTTTTATATTAGAATTTTTTTATTCAAAAATACTCTTGGTTATTTGTTTCATTTAGAAAAGTCTTCTTTTCAACCTCAAATGTTGAGGAAACTATGTGAAAAAATATCTTATGCAGAATTTTCATGCAAACCAATTCGAACATCTGACTTTGATAGCCTGCGGTGTGAAAAAAAAGGCACTACGCACAACGTGCCAGTTACTTGAAAAAGTCGCTTAGTTATTATCGATTAATATCATTTGTAGAAATGGCATGCGAAAAACCAAAAGCAGATGATTTTTAAAAAATAACATGAAGCCGAAAATCGCGAAAACCGTGGGACTTTTACTAAACTGAAATTCCAACATATAGTAGTACATGATCTGACCTATCGACAGTTCCAGGATTATCCACTCATAGCAACACACCCTATATATATATATATATATATTTACATATATATAACCAGTGAACACAGACTGAACAGTCACGTATTTGCAAATGGGCTACATCGATATCGCGTAAATCATCTCGATTTACATCGCACTATAGACACAGACGAAGCGTTTCAATAGACACCGTAAAGCTCCGATGGAAATCGAATACTCGATGAAAATCAGCGTTGCGCAACGCCGCATCCTAGCAATGCTTTTCCCTGCTTGTTTTCTTTTTATTTCTGTCCCGGACGAAGAGGTGGAGCAGAGAGAAGAATTGAGTTTGGAGAGCGGGGTTGGTATGTACAGAGACGCGAATATTCGAACGACCGATGGATTGGCACATAAATCAATATGGACGACGTGGAAGAAAAGAATTCGACGCTTTCGTGAAAAGTAAGAGAGAGGACGAACCCGAGAGGTGGGAGACCAGGGGATCATAGGGACGGAAAAAAAGCTACTGTAAGGGTTGAAATAAAAGGAACATTTTGTAACTACATTGTGCTTATTTTGTTCCGCATCGTGCAGGACGTCTACAGGGGAGGAAAAGCTCTCTCTCTCTCTTTCTCTCTCTCGGACACATCGCGTCTTATTTATTCTATGCAGCGTACGCCATACCAGACGTGCCAGCTCGTACATAAATAATAGAAACAAAAAGCTTGCGAATATTTCAAAATGGAGTCTGTCGAAGCTACAGGAGCAGTGCAAAAGCGCAGGGATGGACGAAGTAACGAGGATCGGAACATCCTGTTTGCGTATTTTTCTCTCCCTCTCTCTCTCTCTCTCTCTCTCTCTCTCTCTTGTTACCCTTTCCCCTGTCTGTTTTCTCGTTTTAAGCTTTCTGCTTATTGCCACGCCGACGAAATGGGAAATTTATTGGCCGGGTGTGCAGATTTCTTTTGTTTCAAGGACCAAATGTCGTATATATATATATATATATATATATATATATATATATATATATATACATACATACATACATACATACATACATGCATACATATATATATATATATATATATATATATATATATATATATATAAGTCGGAGATAAATAAGGAGAGCGTGGAAAGAACTGGCTTTATTAACTTTCCTCCTGTTTGCGTATCAAGCCATTCAAATTTCAGGCAATAATTCACGAAAGAAATTCCGCTTCAGGATCTCACTCATAAAAGATTTTTCCCCCATTACGATCCTAGTGCGTTATCGTCGACAGCTACTCTCTCTCTCTCTCTCTCTCTCTCTCTCTCTCTCCCCCTCTCTTTCGCCCTCGCTCTCCGCCTCTCTCTCTCTCTCTCTCTCTCTCTCTCTCTCTCTCTCTCTCTCTCTCTCTCTCGCTCTCCTTCTCTATCTCGCTTGGCGCTCCCTCGTGGCAGAGAAGAGGACTTAATTTCCGAGCATTTGAATAACCCTCATTTGACAGCCTTTAATTTACGATGGCAGTAAAACGTAAGAAGAAGAGGAAAAAAGCAATGAGCGAGATTGAAAGACCAAGGAGGAGATTTGACAAGCTCGGCGAAACATGTTGAGAGAATTGACAGCACACGAGGGTGGGTCATTGAGAAATTGTGCTTCTGCTTGTGTTACACGATAAAGGTCCTCCAGCCCCATCTCCACTTTATCTCGTCTTCTCGTCGTTATTTTCTCACGTACGGAATTTATCGGCTTTCTTTTCTGCTATTTTTTTTGTCAATTTATCTACTGTGTATATATATTTATTTTATTTTCTACATTATCTCACGTATAAATTTCTCACGTGCGGAATTTATTGGCAAATGTTTGTGTATTTTTTTTGGTCAAATTATTAGATATTCTTAGAGCTTCTCGAGTATGGAATTTATTGGCGAATATTTCCTGTTTTGTTCTTGCGGAATTATCTCCCATGTGTATATATGTATTTTTGTCTGCATTATCTTACATATAAATTTTTCACGTACGAAATTTATCGGCAAATCTTTTCTGTTTTTTTTTTTGTCAAATTATGTCCTGCATACGCCTATTTATTTTGATCTACATGGTCTTATAATTAATAAGCTTCTCACGTACGAAATTTATTGGGAAATATTTTCTGTTATTTTGTGTGGCCAAATTATCTCCCACATGTGTCTATTTATTTTCATCTACATTATTCTGCATATAAATGTTTCACCTACGGAATTTATTGGCAAATATTTTTTGTAATTTTCTTTTGTCAAATTATCTCATATATGTATCTGGTCATTTTTATCTACATTATCTTATAAATAATGAACTTCTGACGCATGAAATTCATTGCCAAATATTTTTTATCGTTTTCTTTCGTCAAATTATCCCCCATATGTATATATTTACTTTTATCTACAACATCTTACGCACTAATTTCTCACATATGACATTTATTGACAAATCTTACGTGTAATTTTTTTAGTCAAATTATCCCCTGTATGCACCTGTCTATTTTATCTACATAATTTTACGTTTAAATTTCTCACGTTCGGAATTTATTGGCCAATATTTTCTGTGATTATCTATATTCTGTTATCTTTTGTAAAATTATCTCGTAATGTATCTATTTACTTTTATCTACATTAATCCAAACCCTAATTTCTAACATACGACATTTATCGACAAATCTTGCGTGTGATTTTTTTTTTGTCAAATTATCTTCTGTCTCATCTATTTCTTTTTATCTACATTATCTACATATATATTTGTATCCAGCCATTATACTTTCGATCCCGTCTCGATTCGTTTCCTCTTAACGATACTCGTGCCCCTTCTTCTTTATATCACTCCGGCCGATAGTGGGCCGAGACTATCGATAAAGCCCCCCCCCCCCCCCCCTCGCCCCCCATAACTGCTCGGCCCCCTGCCCTCACCAGCCCCGGGGCTCTAATTGCGAAAGTAATTTCATTAGATCGCGAAGATAGAGGATCGCTTGGCCTCGTTCTCTCATCGAGACGATCGTCGCCGAGTATACTGGAAAAGTTTTTAGCCCTGGCATCGTGTAATTACAGTATTATATGGACACAGTGATATCGGCAAGCATTTCTCGATACCGCCCCCCCCCCCCGCCCGCCGCCCAACAACTCTTCAGCATCCCCGAGACTTTTTTGCTCGGAGAGCATCGTTGATGCATCGATTCTGCATTTTCCTTTCGGGCCCCCCCTCCCCAACAGCCCACCGAATGGTTTTATTTAATTTTTAAATTATTTCCATCTAATTTTTTATTTATAATAATGAAGACATTCATTTATACGAATAAAGTAAAAACCTCAATTAACAACAAAATAAGAAATAAAATAAAAATTAATAAAATACCAAATGAAAAATAAAAAATCGATAAAAAGAAATATCAAAATTATTATTTTTATTTTATTTCTTATTTTGTTGTTTATTAATTTTTATTTGATTGTTAATTTCGTTATTTTCTTTATTTTTATCATTTGATTTTTTTTCGGATATTTTTGTATTAAATTTTTCTTCATTTCTCGTTGGGCTGTTCAAAATAAGGGAAAAAGGCCGATTGGGTCAGACGAGAAATTCCAACCTAAAAAAAGCGGCAGCAGAGGTCAGGGGTGGTTGATGAAATTTCTCATACCTCAAAAAAATAAACTCAAATAAATTTCACATTACGAAGACGTTTCTCCGCTCCGTGAGAAAGGAGGCCAGGGGGAGGGACTGTAGTTCGACGACGAGAGACACGTTGTAAACGATAGGGGCGGGGGAGGAGTAGGGGATGTTCGAAGCGAGGGCTCTCGACCGATACGAGATTATCATGTATAAAGGCAATTCGAGCCGCGGACCGTAACCGTAAAATAAGTTGAGTGTATTTATGTGTATATATATATATATATATATATATATATATATATATATATATATATATATATATAGAAAAATAAATAGGAAGAGATGCGCGTACACTTGTGGAAACTTTTTTCTCGGGTCATCTAACTTCTTCCTGACGATTCCCCAGTGCCCGTTTCCTCCTCAGTCCTTCCTGCCCCATACATACGTGCACGTAATCGTACCCAACCCCCTCGCGTTTTTTTTCAATTTTTTTTTTGTTTTTTCTGCCTCCGTGCATTTTTATAGGCGATTTTGAGGCAAGCGGGAATCGCGAGGAGAATAAAGTTTTTCGACACAGCTCGTTGCGTCGTCGTAATCGTTCGTTTTTTAGGGGATGTTTTTTTTCGTCTTTTTTTTTAGTAATACGTCACTGGGGAGGAAGTAAGGTGTCTTATTCTGGGTTAATGCTTCCCTTGCCGGAACCAGACGTTATCTCCGGGAGTCGGCCAAGGAGAGAAAAAGACGAGAGCGGAGGATAAGGATCACGGTTGAAAATCAGCAAAAAAAAGAAGAAGTCAAGAGAGTCATTCTCTATCGGGT